>BMAO01000731.1:0-24773 GCA_019973975.1 Trichonephila clavata | reverse complement strand
TCCTGCTAATTTCACAAATTAAAAATTATGTATTTCTGACCCAATTGTGTGAATAAGATTTTTGTAAGTTTTTATAAATGTATAATTTTTTGTTGCTCTTTGGATGCTATGACAGTATAAAAAGTGTGATGACCAATTTAAGTATGACTATTTAATTTTTTTCCTTTGCTTATTCACTCCCTCCCTCATTATTAAACATTTGGAGCCTTTAGGCATATAGATTTTAAATTTTCAAGCATGTCACTTTTGTTGTGTAGAAATCCACTAAGAAGGGTCTTTTCAAAAATAAACCCAAAATACCTGTAAAGAGCAGGGTTGAGAATGCGCAATAAGTAAAAATGTGCTACCATTATTGAAATCTTACACTTATAGACAAAATTTGGCAGACATTTATTTTTTAAGCAGAGATTCAATAAAAACGGGTTTTACAGAAATCACCTCTCAAGGAGAAGGGTTACAGAGACGTGTAATATGAATATGTCCTTGTTTTAGAAATTAAAGTTTTGTTCGTTTTAAATCAAGAGGCGAGGGTTGTAAAAATATTTTTGGGATGAAACCGAAAAGTTGATGCTAGGATTTAGGCCATTAATTTAAAAACATATATCGCTATACAATGCCAAGAAACACCCAGTAATACTCTGGTGAGTTACGTCTATCTCTTTGTATAACCTCAACTTTTACATGAAATTTATATCGCTAGTAGAGATGGGTTTAGTTTTTGATAAAATATATATCTCACCAGTCTATATATATATCCTATATATATCTCCAGCCAAAATATATATCTCCTTGGGTATTATACCATAATCGAAAAATTGAAATAAAATAAATAGAAAAAAAAAGGATTCATTTTAAAAAAGGAATTAAGTTATCATTTTAAAACATTAACAGCATACTATAATGAAAAGTGAAAAAAAAGTTAATAGCATATAATATAGTCAAGAATATGTTTTGGTTTTAAAAATGGTTTTCTTTAGGCCTTGTAAATTCTATTAAATTGTATCGTAAATGTCAAATTTGAATTAATTTTCTTAATTACTCAAATTATAAGCACTTCAAATTCAATTTAATTAAATGTTTAATTAAGTAAAACCAAGAAATCTATTAAGAAATTTATATGATCTTTTCAGCATGATAAAAAAAAACACTTTTAAAATCTCAAGGGTTAGAGATTTTTATCAATAAATTACTTGAAACATTTATTGCATTTTTCGATTCGTCAGTATTTTATTTTTAATGCTATTCGTAAAGCTTATATGCAAACATATTCATATTTGTGGTTGTTTTTTACAATATTCCCATAATAATACGTTTTTTTTAATATATATATATATATATATATATATATATATTCTGACCTGATCAGTAGAATAAAGTATGCACAACTTAATGCTTAAAAACTAATTTATGTGAGTTATTGTAATTTGGATGAGATGAGAATATTTAATTTTTGTTCTTATAAATTTTATATCAGTGATCCATATTCATAAAAATTGTGCTATAATAATGCATTAAAAATTTGCTTTGAAAATCCAATATTGGAATTTTTAATATATCCTTAAATCTTACCATACATGGCATGTCTGAAAAATTCCGCAAAAGTGGTCCATATATTTAAATTCCTATATTTAATTTGAGATTAAACATGTACACAATCTGATTCGAAAGCTAAGAATTTAATTTATATAAATAAGTCTTCAGTACTATTAGATTGAAAATTTTAACTAAAGACTATCTGTTAATATTTTTACAATAATTTAAGATCAATAGTATTTAATAAAAATCATGAGTTGCATAATTTGAAATTTTGCATTTATACAAGAACTTACTTTATGTAATCAATCACCGTAGAATTAAGGAACCCGTTTTAACACTTTGATATTGGAAAAGCTTACAAGTTGACATTGTAAAAACTGAATTACAGGAAAACATTTTACCATCCTTTAAATATCATGCATAGAGATAATACAATGTGGGAATGCATATTTTGTTTGTCATATAAGCAATGAGGGGTAATTGCATCCCATTTAAATTTGAGTACCAGCATTACATCTGAATGTTTTAAGCGCATAGAGTAAGATGAATCGCCAGTTATATCTGTCAAAACAATGAAATATTTGATTTGTACTCGTTTTAAAAAATAACTGTATATTTATGGTACAACATAAATATGCACTTATTTCTATAAAGTAGCCGGCTGTTAGGCGAGATTAGCTTGTCGCTGGCCTTCTGCACTCAAGTCTGTGATTTCGACCCCGGACCAAGTCGGTGAATTTAATGATGCAGAAAATCGACAGCGTCCATATCGTATGATTATACGGCGCGTAAAAAATTCATTGACTGTCCACTCAGCTTAGGTGCTCTCGGCAAAATTAAATTCCAAGTATAACTTCGCATCGTCAGAACTCAGATGCCTCCCTCTGGGAAGACAGCTGGACGTCAATATCAAAATTACTTGCACTAATTGGTCTCGCCTATGTGGTGCCGCACTAAAAAGTGATACCAGCTACAGGGGAATGTACTAGGTCTACAAATGTAAAAAAATGCCAACACGTAGACCATATGGGACAAAATATGTATATAGTATGTACTAAGTGATCGTAATTAGATTGTAGCTGTAACAAAAGTAAAGTTTGCCATCCAGAAATCAACATTGTTCAGCAAACTAGCTAGGTCTATGAACGTAGCATAAGCGTCTTTATCCTACACCCTATCTGACAACATGGCAAGGTATTTCTAGAAAAAAATATTAAAAATCTACCATAAGCGAAGGTTAAAGGAACACCGCCGCTAAACTATCAAATTGGTTTCTGCAACATAACAACGTGAATACGTTTTATTTGGCTTATCTTTAATTAAGTGACGAATGTTTATTCTTTTAAGGGATAGCAAATAGTCCTTAATGTCATTCCTTGACGTATCACCATTAGTACTGGGATGTGCCAGCCTATAATTGTTTGGACTTCGGCTATCCCAATTGTACTAATTTGATTTGACCATATGTTGTTGTTGTCGTGGCCTGCCCGAAGCAATGGAATGATAGATGTCAGAGAGTGTGAAAGGTTGGGCATAGAACTGGAGGGGAGGGACGTATTCTACAGCCCCCTGCATCCATGGTTTCTGTTGCGACCTCCCACAAGGATTTCAGCCCCAATTATTTAACGAGCACGTACTCCGTGTGCACACGGAGGGTATTTGGTAGCATCGGGCATCGCACCCAGGCCTTCCGGTCTGACTCAACCATATATGTTTCTGAATTAACCCGTTTTTTCTCGCACAAGGTATGTCATACTCACCGTCTAACGTTTCTGAACTCATTCCAAACCTTTTTTGGAAAAGGATAGTTTCTCCTGTAGGTGACTTTAAAGTCATTTCCTTTGAAGGGCCTTAGCTTGTAGGCGAATTCTAAATATACATTTTTGGATACAATTTTTTCGGGTATGGCATACGCCCAGCGTGTAAATTGCCGTTACAGTCCTGAACGCATGAATATTCTTTAAACATTTCTTATGCCAAGTTACACTGTACTTATGATGAAAAAATGTGATATTAAAGTAATTTAATAGATACTGTATTTAAGAGATATATCGAAGCATTTTTTTCGTATGAAGAAAGTATCTTTGTCGTAATGATGAGATATAATCAAATGATGAAGAGTATAATAACAAGTAAGATTAATTCACATAGACAGTGGTGAAAATAAATGATTTACATATAGCGACACAAAAACATTTGCGAAGAACACAATCTTAAAGGAGACAACTGGTGCACATCTCATACATTTCCAGATGAATTTTTGAAAAAGAAAACTACTGCTGGTACAATAAGTGAAAATAAAAAAAAATTCCAAAATTTTTGAAGGAAAAGAATAGAGATGTTTACTGTTTTACGTTTAGTTTGAAAAAGATACAGCAACTGCTTCATTTACACCCAAGAAAAAAGTTGGAGTTTTCTTTTACTTTCAACAATACACAGTAGCGATACAATGGATTCATCTGCAGTACCATTCCCGTCGAGTTTGGTTAAAATCTGAAATAATACTTCCTAAATATTTCTAAAGGAGCAATTATCGTGATTCATAAAATCTTTGACCAATAAAAATAAAATAAAATCGTTTGCCTACAATAATATTTTTATGTGCTATTGTACGTGTGAAGATAAATACTCAAATTATTTTTTTTAAGTACTCAGAGACCAACCACAAAACATCGAAACAAACACTGATTTTTGAAGTGTTTTAGATTCTAATTTACAGAAAATTGTAGTAACCAGCAAGCACAATACTTCTACAAAATTAATATATATATATATATATATATATATGTGTGTGTGTGTGTAATAAGATCCATTGAAAACATCACCCTCACTGACGACGAAGACTAAACGAGTGTTTAAGCAATGCACAGAATGCCCTAATAAAAAGAAAAAACAACAAATTTACGTGTGGATAGTGTAATAAACATTGCATATATTTCCTACTAGTCTTCCTTTTTCACCTTTATATACAAAATGTGTGTTAAAATCAGAATTTAAACACCCATAGGTAAACGATATCCTGCGCTTGAAGTTCCATTCGTTTTCTTCGCGTGAGTAATGACGTGGTATATTATCGGGCATTATTAATGCCTAATGATTCAACGATATTTGTTGGCATAACTGTTTTGTTTCTACCTAGGAAAGATCGATTGCAACCAATCAGAGCTCAAATCTATGCACCAACAGATCTTCTAAGGGTACATTCGCTTTCCATGTACATGGATATACCAATTATTCTTAATACCGAGATTTTTCATTTGAACCAATGCATTTTAAGTTAACTCTTTTGGCAGGTATTGCGTAAAATTCATATAATCGATCCATAACATTTGCGTGATTATATGACATGTTTAATCTATTTACTCTTCTCGGAAAAAGCTTTAACACAATAGGTGAAAAGAACATATTTTTTCCTTGATCCGACCTTCAATATGGTAGCAGAATTAGGTTAACACCCATAAACAGTTCTATGTCGTTCTCAACCATTTAGGAACCGAATTTATACGAAAGTGGACCACCCTTGGCTGCATGTATTGATGAACCACTCATGGCTTTACAAAAATCTAGAAGTTTATAAAATTCCATGTTGACAACATATCGGTTCTGGTTGCAGTTATCCCAATAGCTTTTAGTCTGCATATAATTAACCATGTCAGTTTAATTGAAAATAAATCACACATCACTTATATATATATACAGTGTGATTTTCTTTCAGTGCTTTCTACTTATACTAACTCATGCTCAAGCACTGATGTGTCATTCCGAATCGTCAAGGTGCATCCTACTCCCATTTAGATAATTGTAGCCTTGAAAACGTATCTCTTTATTAAGATACAAATTAAATTATATATATGTATTTCTTGAAGCCCTGTTTTTGAAAAAATCACTTCAATATAACCAATAAAAATTAATGTTTTTTTAGAATAACTCTTCCACTGTGTTTTACTGCAAATAGAATGATTTCTTTGAACTTAAATACATTCCAAGTATCTGTGCGTATATTTAATACGAATGTAATTGCCATTCTGTACCTTATTTCCAGAAATTTAACATTAATTTTTAATGTGTTAGCCAAAACAAAACACGGTTTTAATTTATTTTACTTTTTCAGTTAAAGAAAGTCTTAGAAGTTCCGTTTTGCTTTCTCTAGCATTTAGGATTTTTTTTTTAAGTATTTATTTTGGGAAAGCTCAAATCTTTCCAATTGAACTAAATTACAAATCATTATCAAATAAATTTTGTTTTAAAGAAAATCATTGAATATGTGGAAATAAATAATTTTCAAAGTTATATTCTAGTAATTTCTATATCACTACCGTACTGAAGATTTCCTTATTTTAGAGAGGAAACTGACAAACTTTCCATTATCAATAACATTGCTTGTAATGTCTCTTGTTGATATTTAATAAAGTTTTTTTAAGTGTAGATTTTTCATCAAGTAAAAAACCAATTATATCAATCTATTTTATTACACAAGAAAACATTAATGAAAAAAAAATGAGTTTCGTTTCTAAAATAAAATAATTATTGGCCATTTAAGACAAAAAAAATAAATAATAAAATAAAAATAATTAATGTACCGTGTTTTTACAACGAACTAAAAAGTATAAAATAGTTTCTCTAATCCTTATGAAGGATAAAATCACATACGGCTTTCCAACTTTCCTAAATTTTCCTGAAAACTTTTGATAGGTATTAAAATACTTGTAAGATTGGAAATGAAAAACATGGGACATATGCAGCAGATAATTGATGCATTAATAGCTCAACTAACAATTTTATTGCATCACAAATATTGTGAACCCATATATATTTAAGTTTTTTTATTGATAGTCACTCCTTACATTTTATATGTATTGAATGAGTCCCATGTGTTTCTCGTTTCCGGTTATACAAATACTTTAATAGCTATAAAAATTTGCCAAGTATGAATTCACAGGATAGTTTAGAAAAGTTAGAAATCCGCATACGCGTATATTGTTTTATCCTTCCTAAGGATTAGAGAAATTATTTTATACTTTTTAGTCCTTATAAAAACACGCTACATTAAAAAAATTATTTTATTATTATTTTCTGCTTTTTAGGGTTATGTAATTGAAATTTTTGATTTTATTTTAAAAACTTTGATGACGTACTTACAGATACTTGTGCTAAATTTCAATTTTTTATATGATTATATCTGAAACAGAAAAATATCATTTCTACTTATCAATAATACATCAAACTATTCAATTATTATTTTAGAAATAAAATAACAAAGAAAACGAAAATATTTTTTTATAAAACTCATATTCAAATATTAAAAACAATCAATGTCAAATTCGTTTGTTAAAATTTTTAATTTGAGATGTAGCCTTCTTGTTGAATTAGAGCTTGATGATCATCGCCCATATGATCTTTTTCACCAAATGAAAATCTTGCTGGTTTGGCATTTAAGTAAGAAAATCAAAGTGGGAGAATTTATTCATGCATTCGTTTTTTTTAAATCGTTTTTTCATACATTCGTTTGTTTAGAGAAAATAAAAAAACACGATGCAATCTGTTCATCTGTCAGTTCGATGTGAGCTATATTCAAGTGTACAGCTGATCGAGAAATTATAAGTTGATTAAAGAAATATTTAACGGAAAATTATAGTTTAAAAAAAAACTGAAAAACACGCTTTTATAGTGAATCGAGCTAAAAAGTAAAAAAATAATTCTTAATAAAAGAATAAAATGATTTACGAGAAAATTAATGTCATTTGGGGTAAAAGCGTGGGGTGCTCTATATCACAATTGTTATAATTTCTAACTCCTATTTCGAAATGCTGAGTTAGTGTAAAAATGTAGTTCAAAGCACCCCACGATTTTACCCCAATGACATTATAATGTTCTCGTAAATCATTTTATTCTTATATTACGAATATTGTTTTTTTTATTTTTAGTTCGATTCAATATAAAAGCGTGTTTTTCAGTTTTTTTTAAAACTATAATTTATTTTTCATTTTTTAGTTCGATCTACAATAAAAGCGTGTTTTTTAGTTTTTTTCAAACTATAATTTATTTTTCATTTTTTTTAGTTCGAACTACAATAAAAGCGTGTTTTTTAGTTTTTTAAACTATCATTTATTTATTGTTAAATTTTTTCCTTGAGTTTCATTTTTGAAGCTGGAATTACGTGGCGTAGAATTAGCCTTGTTCTTCAATGAATATTAATTAACGGGTCTGAAGTGTATTTATTCTCTCTGTTTACGAGGCCTCGGATGAGTCCCGTATCGTTATATTAGATTCCGTCTCTTTTGAACAGGTCACACAAATAAAAGTGTGTAAAAAAGAAAAAAGTTCGAATTAAAAAAATTTTTTAATGTACCATGTTTTTATAACGGACTAAAAATTATAAAGTTTCTCCTTTTCGTTTTTGTTTTCTTTTTTAACATTTTCATGCATTATTATCCACTTCTCAGCTATGGTCCAAATTTCAAGTCTCTAGCTCCTCGGAAAGTAAAACAGTTTAAAATCAATAACAAAATTCCACCCGGACAGACTTTGAAGAAAGCGAGTTAATAAAAGCATGGCAATACGGAGTGTCAATCATTTCTTCACCTTTTAAACGTGTTACTTTCATGTTAATTCGTATTATCACTTCTAAACATATTGCTTTATAAAAATAAAAAAAATATATTTAGCAGTTAGAACGCAAATTATTTTTTTTTCACATGCACGAGCCTTTTTTTTATAAATTTTCATTTTCAGAAAAATGTTTATATTATGTTTATAAATTGCTAACACATACCCACCCTCCAATTTCTCAGATACAGAACACTTTTTTTGTTTTATTTCTATTAACCGCAAGTGTATTTTATACTTGCATAAAATTAGCTTTAGATTCAAAGCACTCGCTTTAGTTTACACCTTATTCTTTTAGTCGCTAGATCTGAAATAAATCGCCAAATCTAGAAATGATGTATGAAATTAGTCGCCATATCTGGAAATGGTACATGGAACAAGTCGCCAAATTTAAAAATGATATATACAATAAATCTCCACATCTGGACGTGGTATCTGGAATTGTCACAAAATCTGATTATCCTTATTCCTGACGATCCTAAAAAGGACAATGGAACAAAATTATGAAATTATTGTATTGTCATCGGTCCTTGACAAGTGTGCGAAATTTCGAATGAATCCGATCTTTTTAAGTGGGTAAAAATCGAGTTCTAAGATTCCGTTACATGCAAGTGAAACTTATAAAAGCGTGTTAAAAACATGGTAAAATATAAAGTGTCAATCGTTTTGTCTCCCTTTAAACGTGTTGCTGTAATGTTAATTCGTGTCATTATTTCTAAACGTATTGCTTTTAAAAATAAAAATAAAAAAAAATATTTAGCGGTTAGAACGTAAATCGTTTTTTCCCCCAATATACACCAGTCTTTTTTTTCTATTTCCATTTTCAGAAAAACTAGCCATTTGTTTATATTATGGTAAGACATTTTTATCACACACCCAACCCTTCCTTTTTCACATAAAAAGAGCGAACACTTTTGTTTGTTTTATTTCTGGAAACCGCAAGTGTATTAGTTTTTTAGGGTTGCACCTTAATCTTTTATTCGCCAAACCTGGAAATGATATATGGGATTATTCGCCAAATCTGTTAGTGGTATATAGAATTGTCGCCAAATTAGGATATCGTTATTCCCTGATGTCCTCATAAGGACAATTGAACAAAACTATGAAATTATTGTATTGTCATCGGTCTTTGACAAGTGTGCAAAATTTCGCATTAATCTGACCTCTTAAAGTGGGTAAAAATCGAGTTTGAAGATTCCGTTACATACAAGTGAAGCTTATAAAAGCGTGTTAAAAAAAACTAATCAATACAAAAGCGAATCAGAGCTACATTTGTATCGGGTAAAAATTTAAATCGTGTAATGAGCGTATTTTTATTATTTCTGCTGTTTTGTTCTCTCTCTCTCTTTTTTTGTCTTTTTCCTTTTCATTATGTTTCTGCCCTCCTTTTTCACATTTCCATGCATTGTCATTTACTTATACGCTATGGTTAAAGTTTCAAGTCTCTAGCTCAATGGGAAGTTATAGTTCAAAATCATTTACAATATTACACCCGAACAGGCTGACAAGAAAGCGAGTTAGTAAAAAAAAAAAAAAGCATGATAATCTGGGGGTTTCTTTTTGACCCCAGATCCAGGAAGTTGAATAAGTAGACGCAACAGAACCCGTGCTATCGACAGGTGGTCTTTGTCCTTGCAAATTCCAGTAAGATCCGGTGTTACAAGACCCCAGTCGCAATCAGAGCCTGCCTCTTCGATAGCTCGGATCCGAGGCTAGAATTTTTTTTTTTTTTACATTTTTATGCGTTGCCATCCACTTTTGAGCTATGGTTCAAATTTTAAGTTTCTAGCCTATCGGGAAGTTAGTTTCAAATTGATTACAAAATTCCACCGGGACACACATACAAGCCCCTTCGGGAATCCCAGTTCGAAACTGGAATTTCTTTTTTTTTTTCATTTCCATGTATTGTCATCCACGTCTCAGCTATTATCTAGATTTCAAGCTTATCAGGAATAGTTTAAAATCAATTACAAAGTTCTACACGGAAAAACTAGAAAGCGAGTTATTAAAAACACATGGTAAAATAAGGGCAGGGGAGGTAATTTACTCCTTGCTTATTCCAAACATAATAAATGAGTACCTTTTAGTAAGACAATAAGAAATAATATGGAAAAAATCTTATTAAATTTATTCAAAATCAGAGGAAATAAAAAATAATTCATACAGTTATTTAATTCAGTTCATTATAAAAATATAACAAGTTGTAGAATTAGGAGTATTACAGCCGAATAAGGAAGTTTTCTTAAACAACGTAACAAAAAAGGTATTCCTTACATAAATTAGCGTTTCCATATTTCAAATATCTGAAAGAATTTATATTTTTGTGCTTTTCAATTTAAAAAAAAATTTGATTTCTTACATTGAAATATAAAATAACCTGAGAAGTTCTTTCAATTTAGGTTTTTAGTTAACCCAATAAAAATTATTTTTAAAAGGTTTGCCCGTTTGTTTCCCCTTCATTTCCTATGAAACTATTAGAGTTAAATTTATTCGAAAAATGAAATTCTGATAAATTCCTTTAATTTGCCAATTTTTTGTGCACACTTTTGGTAAAAATTTATTTTAAATCAAGTTCGGTTTCTTTTTTTACAGAAAAGAAGAATACCTTTTCAAAAAAGAAAACTAATCTATATTAAATTCAGAAAAATATCACAATTTAAGTCATCATAACAAAATAACATTAATAGAAAATCCTAGAAAATTTTAAGTCTCGACAATTTTTTATGGCGTATAGAGCGATATAAATAAAAGAAGTTCTAACTAGAAATCATTATTTTTTTATGGTTAAAAATGAAATAACTTCCCAAATTTTATTTGTATACATATTTTATGCATCTAAAAGTTATAAAGAATAAGATTATTTTAGAATTAATTTCGTTCCAATGAAAAGAAAATAAATAAGTATCATTATTATAATATTTTAATACTTTGAATGCATTGCAAATATTCAATAATTTAAGCTAAAGAGTATTATGTAAATCTTTTCCAATACACCTATAATTAAGCATTTAATACAAATAAAAAAACAGAGAAAGTACTTATTAAATCACAAAAATGCTTATTTAAATAAGTAGTATCAGAAAAAATGAGAGATAACTTCACTTGTCGACTCACGGAGCTCTTGAAATTATAATGCAGTTCCGAAGAATATAGTCCCAGAAAAATATATTCTAAAAGTAATAAAAAGTAAATCTCAACTTATTTTATAAGAACTTTAAGTGAAGACAATTAAGAAAAATTATTTTATAGTATTTTTTGGCAAAATATTAATATGATTTATTTTTTTAATTATTATTATGGAATTTATTATTAAATACACTAAATTTTCGGGATGTATATGTATTTTTTTTGGGTTTTTTTTTTTTTTTTTTTTTTGCACAAAATATCAAAATCTAGTGATAATGAAGCTATATGAAGTCGCTTGATATTCTACGTTAAGTTAATTTCTATATTTTGTTTTCTTTGCAACACAAGTTGAAAATTTTTTTATCTTAAGTACAAAGCTAAGAATGCTACAATAATGTTTACAACTCTGTGGCAAACTTCTACGCAATCTGCCCATTTTAAACCTGAAATTTAGGAGCTTTTCCTGAAATTTGAGCTTTATGGCTGGCTACACAGTGCATACAAATTTGAAAAATACCGAAAATGTATTGCTTGCATTTTCCTTTGGCCCGTATCATTAGGAAACTATCAGATCTAATACAACTTTAGTGTTAAAAATATTTTAAATTTTTTTGAGAACTTAGGGTTTGGCTTATAAGAGGTTACGATTTAAAACAGGTTTTTACTCGTAAATTGAATTAAAATAGAAATTAATTTTGAGCATATTATTTTGAGCACATTTTGAGACATTATTTTTGATTTCAAAACTTCCAGGGTGAAAAATGGTTATTAATTTCAATTTGCATTACAAAAGCCATTTCTGCTTGATTATGTTTTGACATTTTTAAGTTCACGTAGCTATTTAAGATCAATTTCAACGTCAATTTTTGTGCGAATACATGGTTTAGATGTTTTATCATTTGTTTCCTACTGAGAAAGAATCGTGAGCCATGGCCAAAACTATTTCAGGTTGCTACAAAATACATATTTCAAACAGTTAGAATACTACTGAACATGATTTATCTAAGAATCAACCCTCAGCTGATACTGCATTCAGACTTCTGAGTTGAATATTTTGAATTCAAGTACCGCAGATGGAATTATATATATCTATAATTAACCAAATTATATGATACAGTAAAATTATTATAGTATTATATTTTAGTACTTAAAAGTAGCGAATCAAAAACTAATTTGATAAACTGCCCTAATTTAAAATTGAAAAGTTAAACTTTGTGTTCAAACTGGGCTATTTTAGTTTAAGTTAGTATAATTATTATTATATACATAAATGTTTTGTTTTCCAAACCTTTAAGAAATATAGTTCGTATCGAATGCTATCAATATTAGGCAAATTTGTATTTTGAGTTAAACATTTTTTTCCTATCATATTTAGTTAAAGTAGTGTCTATAATAGGTATTGGAAAATATATTAGAAAATAGAGCTTCTCAGGCAATGATTTTGTTTTATTATCATTCTAAACTTTAAATGTGTTTTCTCTGAATTTTTCTTTTGATAATGTGTTTTCAAGATTTAGTGGCTTTGTTATTCGGCAACTACTGCACAGAGATGCTAGAAATTTTTTAATGATCAATTGTACAAAATGTATATCGAATTTCAAATGGTATAAGTAAGAAATAAATGTCATGGTAAATTGTGAATCATGTAACGCATCTTGAAGGGGGATTTGTATTTAAGTTATGCTTGAGTAAGTACGTGATTTGACATGTGAAGTATTTTTTAAGATTGATCATCAAATTTCCAAGCTCTTAATTAGTAGATTTTTGAAGATTTAATAACATAATAAAAGTTGGGAATACTGACAAAAAATTGTATAGTGATCCAAGTATAATAATCTATAATCTCATTAAAAGAATTGTTAGAAAATATTACATATATTTAATAAGTAATAAATAGAAAACTCACTGTTATTTAATTAAGATACGTTGATATATTTCTACAACATTTAAAGGTAAAAAACTATTTGAAATTATTAGTATGTATATTAATTTTTTTGTCATTAGCAACAGTCCACGATACAGAGTATCCGACTGTGAACATCTCCGCTTGAAATAAGCAGTGTATAGGTTTAATTTGAAATTCCAAGTTTAAATTAGTGGAATCTTAATCTTTACAGAGTAATCAGGTTTCAGTACTTTATTAATATCACCATTACTTAAGCCAATCACTCAAGATAAAGTATTCTGGCTACATATCCTAAGCCATGATAATTTTTCTAAGGATTCTACTTGAATAACTTGAAAAAAGAATGCATGTTATTGTGCAATAATACATGTTTTAATTAAGCAAAAAAAAATGCATTTACATGTTCACACTAGTCTAAGACGGTTACTAAAAATAAAGCACAAACTCTAGCTAATAGAGAAAAAAATTTAAAAATTAAGAAATAAAGGTTACAATTAATGTTTTCTTAGCAAAATGTTCTTTTGAGGTGACAGAAGTTAAAATCCGAATTAAAAGAACTTCTGTGTAAATATGAAAAATTGCAATAAATATTTAATTAAAACGCTACTAAGGAAATTTACAATGTAAAAATCATAGACATTGTAGTAGGCATTAAATATTCTTTGTAATCTGAAAGAAATACACAAAATAAATTTTTGCGAATTATATATTCAAATGTATATAAATCTGAACAGTTTGCGTTTTTATGCTTAAAAATCTCTTTAAATTACTTTATAATTTTAAATTAAACAGACATATTTTGCTGTTAATTCTCGAAGGATTACCCACGAAAATAAGACCCCACAAAGTTTAAGTTCCACTCAATTCTATTATATATTTAAAAAAAACTGCATATAGCTGCTTATTTAAAGATCTAGTTTTATGCTTTATTAGCAAAAACTACGTTATTTTATATTTTTTTGCTCAGTTATCTACAGTAGGTGAGTGGTTTTGTTAGCAAATATGGCCTTCAGGATTATCAAATTATGTCAAGTCCTAGTGCAATTAATGTCCAGAGGTGTTGAAGATATAAACTCTGCCGATGGTCAAAGTCCTCACGTATACATCCGGAGGAAGTTTGGGGTTCGGGTACTAACACAAATGTCTTGCTCGCCGATTCACCGCACGCGCGAAGCTTTGAATTTCGAAGTATGTCACCCCATCATGCTGCTTTAAACTGTAATTTTGATGAAAATCAAAAAAATTTTTTTACAACTTTTAGCTGTAATTAATTGCGGTGGCCATAAATATATGCTTACAGTATTATAATCTACCTTTGAATTTCTTTTTTTTCTGAAGTAATTTGTACCGATAAAAGAAGAATATTCAGAACAAGAGCTTAATCTACCTAAGATAATTCTTGTTGAGTTAGAAATCTTGCTAACTCGAAAACCATGCAGGTTTCTATAAGCATTGGTTCAATTTTTGGGATTCACTCCCCCTTATAAAAGAATGTTACTAATTATCTCTACTCGAACGAGAAGTTATCCTTACTATGGAAAAATGTACACCGCGTAACAAGGGGCTGCTTGAGACTTCTGGAAACGAGAATGATAACTATTCTTACTCTAATCAGATAGTTAATCTTATCATTTTGTATATATATGTATATACATACAAAGTGATAAGATTAACTACCTGATTAGTACGAGGTAATTATATTGATGTATAATGTTTTTTATTTGTTATCTATTTTGGTTAAGGTCATACAGGAAATTGGTATATGCGAATGAAAAATAACCAAGAAATTTTAGAAGGAGTCAAATGTATATATTATCATGTATAGATTGTGACCAAATTTGCTTGACAATGCAGAGATTAACATTTATTTTTTTAAACATGCATATTTAAATAGAAGGCAGCATTTGAAATGAATCGTAATGGGATATATACTTTATTTGAAATCTTTTTTTAAGCGAAACTGTTTGATTAAGGTAATATGTATAAACAAACTGTTAACTAAAACAATTTTATGATTTTGTAAAAATTATTATGCTATCCATGTATTTTGTAGAAGTTAAGATTCCATCTCCCGAAAGCCGAATTTCAAACTAATTTATAAGTAACTATAAATTCATTAGAGTATATATAATAAAAAAGTCACGTGTGTCTATAAATTACAACCAGTTTTGCAAAATATTTAGGAAAATATATTGATTTTCCCCCGTAGGTTTCAAGGCATTTCTTTTATGGAGAACTTAATTCCTAAGAAAGAGTTTTTAGATTTGTCGGGAAACTGTTTAAAAAATATATTTAAGGAAAATAATTTGCTTTGTGGATTCCAAAGCCGTGGCAGCCCAGATGTCAAGGTAACGAACTCATGGCTAACGCGACACGAGTTCAAGCCTAGTACTGCGGAAGACCTTCCATGTAGACGACTATGCACATTAATCATGTTAAAGCTTAAACGTCATCCCGTTGGTGTGACATAGAACTTAGGAGAGGATGCCAGATTAGGTGTTATCCTCGTCACTTGACCATAGTTCAAAATTACGTGGTCCATCTTTAAAAGCTCTCAAGTAGATACGTATTGAGTCGTTAATATTCAGTCACTTATCTGGTAATGTTGTGACCACAGTAATTGGTCACCTGCTGCATAATCGGTTCAAAGGTTCACCTTACGAGGAAAATTAAGAACCCACCCTGCAATGGGGATGATGCACGTAAAATCTCTATTATTTCTCAAAATATTCACATTGGCATTGTATGGAAGTTTGGTGTGTGAAGGGACAGCTATGGTGGAATCCTGAAGAATCGGTAATGGCTTAAATTTACGTAGTCGGGTGCCTACAACTCTCGACTTACTTGGAGATAACATAAAAACACTCATTCGTTTTGACAATGCTTTCATGAAATACTAACACATTTCTATATATTTGTGATGTGAAGTAAAATGCACTAATATTTCCTGGTGGTCTTATACCAAAATTCCAATGAATCAGTTAGTGTTAATAAACGTGACAATAAACACCACCACGAAAAATAATTTAGAGACACCTCAATTTTTTGCCATGTTCACTTGACGAGGACTGCTCCTGAGCTGATCCTCATCCACAAAGCACACTTATATGAGGGCTTTCAGCCAAGACAGATTTAGTAATCTTCTCTATTATACGGGTGTTGAGTGACACTGGGAATTAACTCAGACACGAGTCAATAGTCACCAGTTGGAAACCACTAAGCAACAACAGCCCTTAACGTATCCCCAACTTGAAGCCCTAAATTACTACTTTGTATGAGAAGCAATAAGTAAAATAATGAATCACTTAAATTTTGTTTACACTTGATATTATTGAACACATGCGTGTTCTATGGTACTGCTCTCCAAACTTTTTATCTCCACGAACGAGTCAATGTTTAATAATTTTACTACGACCCACTGTGTGGGTGAGAAGTTAGTTTATATTTTAAATAATTTCGCCTTGATTTTTTTTATTGTGTTTAAATATGTCTTTCGAATTTAAAATACTGTTACACTAATGACGGATTATAAACTGATTAAACATTGAAAGTCTCACACACCCGAGAGAAACACTCCGTATTAAATAAAATTAAAATTATTTAGTGTTTCTTTTACGGTCCACTACCTTTTAATCCTTGAACCGAGACTGGTCCGGGGGTAAGGTTATTATTCCCTTGAACAAAAATCCCAAACTCATTATGAATTACTTTACATTATATTATGAATTATGGAACAAAGTAAACACATATTACATATATATATATATATATGTTAATATATATATGTTTTAACTACGCAATATATGTAACATTAACAGATTTTGTTGACAGAGTACGGGGAGCTACAATGAACTTAACCACGTATTTTGGCATCTGATTGTAGAAGCCTGTGGATTTAAACTTTGAAAAAGTCAAATATAGAACACCTCGAATATACCTCTACAATTCCTTATAATCAATATTTACGTAAAACAAACAATACATCTATAACATCCAAAATTTATAAATCATATTTAAACGCTTCTTAATACAATATTTTTATTTTCAAGGATTGTTTAAGAAATAAGCAGTCCTCTAAACTTAAAAATTTATATTTAATATCAAAAAGTTGGCATTGAATAAAAATACAATGACGTTCAGATTTTTTAAAACTTTCCTTATTTCAAATAAACTTATTCTAATATACAATTTATGAAGTGCATAAATATATATATATATTTAGCAACAACTTCATATTTCTATTTATCAGAAATGCATACACATTACGAAACCAAAAAGAAAATTTAAAAACGAACTTCGCAAACTGAATGAGCAGAGAGTTCAAGAATACAAATCGATCACTTATTCCTATAAATTATTTCCGAGGCTAGCTTTATATATATATTCTTTTCTAATTTAAATTTGTATATTTTTAAGGATTAATAAATGAACTTCGTAAGGGTGCAAGGTTCCAGAATGTAGGTTCTATTTTCGTATTCTTTTTGCTTTTTAAATAATTTTTCTCTAGGAAAAGCAAAAAAAAATATGATTAGGAAAATATATTTCTAGAGTTCTGCAAATTTTAAAATCAGGGATCTAAAACTTCTAATCACTATTAAGCTCAGAATAGTTCCATAGTTATATTATTCCAAGACTAATTCCTTAACATGCACTTTCTCAATTTGAATAGTTTTTAATGTTGGATTACTTATCTCTATTGAATTTTTATCATATAATCATTAGAATTAGTTGATGACAATAAGAGATACTATTTTTCCCCTCCTCTAAATACTTTGTTTTGGTCATGTAGATAAATATAATTTACTAGATATAATAAGGTTTTTCAATCCACAATTTCCTTCTGCAGGGAATTGGCGTTGGATATTTTTTTACCCACTAATGGAGAAATTTGCATAAATTTCGCAACTAAGAATTTCTTGACTTTGTGATTTTTTGACTGATGTGATATGCTAAAATTCACTTTACCGATGTCAATTTAGTATTATTTATGTCTTTCATTAAATCATAACGCTCAAAACATTTGTAAAAAGTGTGCTGACGCAAAAAGATTAAAAATTATAGATTAAAATATATTTCTACTTGTGAAAAAATTATAATACAATATTAAAACTTCCAATGACTCAATAATTCTACAAAACTTTGATTTAAAATTGTCTTGTAAAGAGGAATATTTCCATTAATTAGAAATATTAAAATCATGGAGGCAAGGATTCTGCATCTTCAATTTCGATTTGAATTCCTCACTTAATATCAATCCAGGACAGTTATTCAAAAACAACGTTTCTAATTTTGGAAACTGAATAGCTTTAATACAACCTTCATTGGTTATTAAAGAATTTTGACTCAAATATAATTCTGTGAGATATTTTAGATTAGACAACGGTGTTGGAGTTAAGGAATCAAAGTAATTTTCAAATTCACCAGTCAAACCAGAATCGGAAATTTCTGAGCATGAACTAAGAATCAAACATTCCAAAAGTAATAAGTTTTTACAAATCATGTTAAGTGTTTTATTCGAAATGCAGGTGCTGGAAACTTCCAAATGGCGAATGTTCTGATTGCACTTTAGTAGTTTGAAAAGGTCGGCATCACTTATTGTAGCATTTGTCAAAATCAAATACTTCAGGTTAACTGTCTTGAGGTCTAACACAGCTTCCTGATAACTGAACTGTGAGATGTTGCGACAATAAGATAGATCTAATTTTACAAGATTTTGCAACTGGAATATTTCTATGATGGCATTTGTCAATCTTTTGTTGGTTAAATAGAATCAACTCTTGAAGGTGTTGCAAAACATTTACAAACAGCAGAAACTGTATCATCTTCCACAGGCATTGAAGTACAAATAACAACAGATACCAGAGAAGGCTGATTTTCACAAAACTGTTCTATATACGTACTAGAATTCAACTCTCAGGAAATAATATTTCTTTTAGCTTTAAACCCTCGATTTTAGAGATAGTTAATAATTCATCTGCTGTTAAGAGTAAGTCTAAGAAATTAATATATCTTAGTGTAGCTCGATTTTTTTGTATTAACAATTTTATGCTTAGAAAAGACAATATTCTTTCTGAAGGATTATTTTTCATTTTCTACTTCGGTTGCATAAAACATCCTGCTTGCTTCCTCTCCACATACAATAGTGTCGCCGAGTGTTAATTTTTCTAGTTTAGATAGAGATTTACCATGTTGAGATATAACATAATCTGACAAACCAGAAAATTTGAGCAAACTTAATTCTGTAAGATTAAGAAGTTTAGCAAACCAAGAAGCGATATTAGAATCTGAAACATACAATGTCCTCAGATTATTACAATGTAGGATTTTATCTTGAAGTTTGGATCCAGATTGGTCATCACTTACTTCGCAGTCACGAAATGATAGAATGACGAACTGGCTGCTGTAGTTTTTTAAAAACTCTATCACAGGACCACTAATGACGACTCTACGAAATGAAAACCATTCAAAGTGTCGTGTCATGCTTGAAAAGCGTTTTATAAATTCATTAACTTTTCCTGAAAATTGAATTTTGACATCGCAGATCAGCTGGGGGCAATCCATTATTCGGAACCACGTCTTGCATACTAGAGATGCTTTCAATCTGCTGCGCACATCCAAATATTGGAATATGCCTACCAGAACCTGAAAGTTAATAAGGAATAAATTACATCGCAAATTTAACGTTAAGGAAAATAAAAGATGTATTTTGTTCGAGCTTAATTTGGAGCACAAATATAACACGATCTAACTTTTTATTTATTTTCCAAAAACGAAATTCTACAAAATTTTACAAAAAATACAGCGATTATAATTTGTGACATATTTAAGAATTTTTCTGAATATATAAATTTTAAATAGCAATGAGAATAACAAAAAATATGTGACATTCCCTGTCGCATTTGTTTTAAATCATATTAAAACAAATGAGTCAGGGAATGTCACATATTTTGCTGCTATTTACATTCATACCTTGACCAGAAAATATAAATGAATTATTTACATTCGTGTACAAATTGAAATTCAGAAACATGATTTTCGACATAACTCTAAATTTTGCTACAAGTAAAATTGATGGAATTTATATTGTATACATTTTAATAAATATGCAATGCCTTAAGTACATGATTAATCTCTTTGGCTTAGAAAGATAAGCCTTTAGCGTTAGTTTTGCAAAATTACGAGATTGAGACAGTTTAGCATTGTGAATATTAACCAAAAACAAGCAAAGCCTGATTGAAGTGATAATGGGATCTCAATCCTTTTCAGTGATAAGTCGAAATTCACCAGGCACACTGATCCTTATCGATTCTTCATTTGGATAGAAAATGCTCAATTTTACCCTTCCTATGTAACTTATAACTCATTTTGTGGTGAAGGTATCCTTGTTTGGCGCATATAGAGAGATGAGTTATTCACATTTCTTCAGAAGACATAATATGCGGAAAGGAAGTTAATTTGCTGTCGAAAATTACTGTTGCTCTTTTTGTAAAATGACGTCTTCGTAGTTTTCGGGACCACGCAAATTTATTTATGAGTTAACGAATAAAAGGAAAACAAAAATGGCACACAGAAAAATACAAAATACGATCACCGAGCAGCGTACAGATCTAGAGTGGTGCCGGTAAAAGGAATGTGAAAAAGCGGGAAAACTCGTGGGTGCATCGCAGAATTATCCATCTGCCAGAAAAAAATAGTTAAATCGCTTCAACCCAGCAGTTATTTCAAGGAGATGTATGCCAGGTTCAACTATCATTTAAACCAATTTAAATGGTAAAATAGAGGAAAAACTCCATTTACTTTCAAAAATTCAAGCAACAGCAAGAATTTTCCTTAAGAAATAATGGGACTGTAGGGTATTCACACACTGTCACACCAATTTTTTTATAGGCAGTTGGAAGATACCACATATCAGAGCCTTCACCGCACACACTGGTGAAAACCATTAAATGGAGGAACAGTGTTTTTTAAAGCATAAAGTAATTAAAGTTTATACTCAAATAAGGTATTAGTTGATAATTAAGCTCTTCACGGATACTTCTGCCATGCAGTAGCATTAGTTTGTTAGGCAACATCGTAGCTTAGCGCAATCCTTACTTTTGAATTTTCTTACGTATCGTTAATATATCCTTTCGTGTTTGTCTAGACGATATTTCAAGATGGAAGATAGCAAAAAGACTCGAGGTGGGTCAAGCACGTGCTACCTAATGTAGAGAATTCGGGGTTTCGAGAAGTGTAGTGTCCATCCCGCGAAACAGTTCGCAGATAAATTGACAGTGGTACACCGGCGTGAACACAAAAGTGCAACAGCCCCGTCTCAAGACCGTTTTTTTCAGACTTCTAGTAAAAGAAGATAGGTCTCTTACAGTCACTCATCTGCCTCGCAACATGCATAATGCAACACAAACTTTCATTTCAAACATAACAGTCGCCCCTAGACTTAATGCATTCAGTCGGTATGCTAACCGCCCTGTAGTCTACATCCATTTGACTGAACAACAAAACGGTCATCAGGGAATGGTTCAAAGAACAATTGCTGTAGACAGCGGGAGGTTATTCACGGATTCTCTTCAATGATGAATTTCGGTAGAGTCTAAATGAGTGGAGGAATATTAACGTATCACTCACTGTTCAGCTACACGAGGGCTTTTCGCGATGAACCTCGTAATTTTTAACCATTGTTAAGTGTCGAGGATGACACCACATTTCCTAACTACCCCACTAATGGGAGGACGTTTGAGCTCGCGACAGATTTAACGTGCCTCTCTCCCCTACATCGTGAATTTTTAGTTGTACTGGGCTCAAACTCATGGCATGCCAGCCGCGATCCGACACCTTAAACACTCGGCTACCACTGCTGCGATAGAATCTGGACAGTGAATTCAGACATGTTTTTATCTGGAGAGAATCACCCTACAATATCAGAGAAAAGGATTACTATGTCCAAAGTCGTCTGATTGTTTGAGCAGATATTTCATACCGGCATACCAAACATTATAAGTTCGATAGAGGTACTTTAATAGGTCAGAGATACAATTACCAAATTCTTGCATTCCATTTCAGAATTTTCCACGCAGCATACAAACATAATTCAAACTTTTTAAATTATAACTTACACCCATGAAATGCTTATTTGGAGGATAAATACCTTCATACGGAAGATATATAACTATTGGAGTGGTCTGAGATGTTCTCAGAACTTAATCCCTCAAACACGTATAGGACTTTATTGAACGCTCAGTCTTAGCTCGAAGGTCAACTCGAACGGCCTTTGGTGAGACCAAGAGTCCTTAGTGTCAAAAAGGGTACGGTTGACACAGGGACCATTTTCCAGGACAAGTAACCAGTTTATACCATGACATACGACATAAATAGTGTATCACTCAGAATGCCTTCCGTGGGGAGGAGACTCCTTCACATTCAGTATAAGGATAAAAAGCGTCCTTAGATAAATTTTAAATAAACAAAGTACAAGAAAGTTATGTTATTAATAATAAAATATTATCAGAGTAGGAATATTTGTAGATCATTTTTAAATAATTGATTCAATTTCAAAATTCTTAAAACGGTTAAGAAGGTTTTTTTAGCGGCAACACTAAGGATACATGTTTAAAACATTGGGCAACAAATTAGATTACTAATTATAAAAGAGAATAATATTAATTAAAATCAGAATCGGTACAAATTGTGAGAACAGACTTTCTTTGAAAAGAAAAAGAGGATTAATAGTGGCGATAGTATTAATCCATGTATAAAAAAGTGAAATTCAGTGTTTTTTTATGAAAGAGAAAAGAATATCCATAATACAGGTAACCTCCCATGCATTATAAAAATAATAGATTGTTTTAATAAAATCCGTTAAAAATATACTTAACAGCTTTATACATAATGTATACATGTAAATATAATGTATAAAGTAAAAACTGTAAATATTGATTAACAATCTTCTGAAGTTATGCATTTGGCATTTCCTGTGCATTATTTTTAAAAGTAGATATCTAACTATATAAATTTTTCTACATATATGTGTCAAATACTTATTAAAAGCAAAACAATATTTTTCAGCAACACAAAAACATCTTTATTGCAAGTTTTCAAAATATATTTACACAATTATATTAATTCCGATTTAGACAAATCATGTCAATTATTTCTTTAAGGGAAAACTACAAAAAATGAGTTCGTAAAATTTAAATACAAGAAAAGTAGTGCGTTAATCACATTTTTTGTTTGTTTTAAAATTGATTAGGTATATTGTGTGCAGTTGATTTAATAACTTAAACTCCTCTTGTATGGAAATCTTGGACTACTTTTAAATTTAAAAATAAATAAATGACTTTTGAAGCCGTTTTTTGGTTGTAAATAAACAAGGATGTATTTATCAAATTATCTCATCTATACTTAATCGACACGAATACTGTACCTCTGGAGGTAATGATGAAATGCCACGGGCCATTGTAGAATTTTAGAGTGTTATTGAAACGAAATTTCTCAAAAATTTTCCAACTGTATATTCTCTCACATAAACTAACCAACTTAGGCTAAGTAGTTTCGAAAGTGACCCACCCTAACAGTTTCGTTTCAAAAACAAAAAGAGTTTTTAATTCAAATCACTTCTATTGAAACTGCTTTCACTTATGTAAAAATCCTTCGTAAAGATTTATTAAAAAAAAATTGCATTCTTTTTTTGAGAAGGAAAAATAAAATGCTGTTTGAAGTATTTAAATGATAAAATGGAAAAAGGGGAACAATTATATTATTTTCTAAAATTATATATTCCATAATTGTATTAAAAATTACGAAATATTTCTCAAATCATGAGAAATAAAGTAATGACGTACTGTTAAAGGTTTTTAATGATTTATAATAGTTTTTTTTCTTTCCTCCTTTTGTTGTATTAGTATGAACTCTCACTACTTTTTTCGACTGAGAAATTATTAAGGTGCACAAAAAAGCTACCTTAGGGCTATAAGTGATGGACCTTGTACTTTTGTATCATTATTAAATGACGGCACTTTGTGGCAACCCTCACTCCAAATTATTCCACCAGCAGCAGGACATTTAGTCTTGATATATTAAATGTGCATCAACCCCCATCTAGCTGGTGGGTCTTCAATGGCAACAAACTCAGACCTGCGACGATTTGACCACGGGTGTTTTACCATAACCACAGTCCCTATTTTTCAATAGTGAGTGAATATAAACATCACATTATGTAGCTTAATGAGTAGATACGGCAGCTTAGTGGTCATGTTTAGGAAATCGTGGCCGGCGTGTTAGGAGTTCGAGTCCAGTAACTCTGACGACTTGCCATGCAGTGTTGGTCGAAGCATGTTAATGTATCCGAATGCCCTAAAACTGTAAATTTTGTCAAAAACTGACAATTTATTTTATGAATTTATTTTATGGGCTCTTATTTGCTTCATAAAAATACCAGTTTATCATTTTCCGTTCACCAGAACAAAAACTACAAGTATTTTAGTAAAAGCAGATGCCATTACTTTAAGCAAGATGTCATACTTTAAAACGCGTTTTACTCGAAATGTGATTTTTTGAAAATAATCAAACGTGGTCAGCGATTGCTAAAAAAGTTTTGAACATA
>BMAO01000730.1:0-19883 GCA_019973975.1 Trichonephila clavata | reverse complement strand
CATTGAGTAACACACGTTTTGATGACGGAATGGGTCTAAATTACATCGTGTTGAAGCCACATTAAATTTTCCACGGTATAATTGGAACATCAAGCTGAGTATGTGGCTGAGTAGTAGTGTATCACAATTCCTCACGACTGATGCGAGTTTCAAATCCCGTGGTGGTCAAGGACAACTCAGCCTTCCATCCCTTCAGGGGGTCGATAAATGAGTACCAAGCTTGCTTGGGAAATAAACACTGAGGGTTTCACGTCAAACTTACCACCTAACTGTGACAGTACCCCAGGTCATTTACACTGACATGGGCACAGTAGGCATTGGCCCTCATGAGCAACTGAGTTAAGTTCAGTTTAATTGGAACATCAAGTAATTACGTAAATATTTTTTTTTCTAAATATGGACCACACATGATGTCGTTGAATTAATGTAGTAGGAAATATGAATCAATAAGAAAACTTTTCATAATACACGGCCACCTATTAACAAAGAATCGCTTGAGTAAAGCCATTTACCATACCACATATGAGATATATGGTCCACACCACATATGAGAATTATGAAAATTAAAAATTCAATGTCACGTAAAGACAATCGTATCTAAAATGTACATTTTCAGACAAGATTAATTTCAAATATTTTGAGGAAAAAAACAACGATAGTATAATTCCCAGCTCTATGTTGATGCCAAAAAAATCTTCTTTGTTTGTATTATAGCATTTTTAACCCGACTCATAAGCACAAGGGTATAATGAAGATAACTAAGTACTTTTGATTTTTAGAAAAAAAGACGTTTCCTATCAAAGAGGTAAAAAATATATATCTAAACAAATTTAAATCATTAAAATTAGTAATTTTGTACCTACGATACTTTCTCCTTGATGTTTATTAATTTGTTTTGTTCAAATGTCTTACATACATGAGGGGCAAATAAAAGAACGGTTAACTCTATATGAATAAAAATTTAGAAATAAAACTAAAAATGCATACCATTGTGTTCTTTTGTTAATGTAAAAATATTTAAAATACACTCATAATTACAATATTTTAAAAAACGTACACTTATTTCCAGGAAGAAAGAGTATTTTTATAATATATATAAAAAATGCCATAAAAATATATATACTGCCTGAAGAAAATGTAAACGCTGTAAAATACTCTCTAGAACAGAGTTTCTCAAACTTTCTGTACTTGCGACCCATTTTCAATATTTTCAATCATAATTTTGATCGCCCCCTCCTCCTTTCAATAACAATGAATTGAATTCAATAATAATGCATTTTGAGGCTAAAGCTACATTACGACTTTAATTATAAACCGTATAAATTATCAAGATAAGAATTAAATTTTGTATATTATCTTATGACATGCGCATAGGGTCACTGGTAGTTATTAAACTTGTTCTTAGACTGTTAAATTATGAAACAAGTTGTGCAGTACTGAAACATTTATGTATATTATATCAGTGTAAATGTGTATTTTTTATTATGTCTGAATGTATTTTGTTTCGCTACCTTTTAGTAAATTACTAATTTTTAAAAATTAATCTTATGTTTTCGACTTTTCGATATATTTATGCCCCCCCCCCCTTGTACCATTATCATGCCCGCAGGAGGCGCACCACATAGTTTGAGAAAAATACTGCTCTAAGTTTCCTTTAAAAACAATTATGGATTTTGATATACCTGAAACTGTAAAACACACTTATCCATTATATATTTTGAGAGATATATAAGTGCATATCAGCTTCAGAATGTCATAAAAATAATTAAATTTCAATTGTAATATTTCTGGATTCCTAAGCATCCTTTATTAAATATTACATTCTACCCTGTAATAATAACTAATGAAATGCTTTGATCAAATATAAAATTGTCATGATTACATGGTGAAAAAATGTGAGATTTATACCTACATCTAACAATCATTTTATCGCCTTAAATTTTAAACATACGATTTGCTCATTCTGCTGATTGTATAACAGCGAATCAAATACTAAATCATTTATATTTTAAGAAATTCACTAAACATTAACTAATGAAAGAAAAATCAGATTTAAAAATGTAAACTCTTTTCATGCAATGAGGAATGTAATGATAGAGAGAAAAATATCTCTGGGTTGATGCATTAAATTATTTTTAAATTTCTTACTGCTGTCTTTTTGTTTTTTTTTTACTTTTTCTCGAAGAAATTAAAGAAATGATTTTTTTCTTCATACCTAATCAAATACCCATAACGTTTCAATTCAACTATTGACAAAAAATGATGAGTGGCAGTTTTTTTTAAATAAAAAACACTGTAACAAATACAATTACAGTACAATCCAAAGGTTTCTTTTGAATTTAAAATATATATATTGCTTACTACGGGTCCTCTAATGGATATAGTATATTGTCAGAAATTTTCGTCCTTTTCTGGTTTCTTCTGTCTCGATATTATACTTCAAATATCCTCCGTGTGTAAAATATAATATTTAATATTTATATTCCATTTCCTTTCTGGACGAATTCTTTCTGCGAAAAAAATATATTGGATGTAATATGTCTAAAATTACCGTACATTCATTCAAACAATTAACTAATATGAGCATTACACTTACAAACGGCATTTTTAGCAAGCATTTGCCATAATAATTTTACAAAAAAATCATTGGATGGGCAATACTCTTTATTTTCTACAAGTCCAGATGTAGCGTGCGGGTAGATGATAAAAGCATGTTATATGAAACAAAACTTGACAATTCTTAATGTTCCAGAGTCGTTTAAAAAAGGAAAAACAACAATCTAGATAGAACGGAGGATGATTATTTATTTATCAGTGATGGTGAAGATAAAGCAGAATTCTATGGTGCGAAAAAAGACAAATATCACGAACTTTTTATGTTACCCAAAAATAAAAGTTTATAAAATATGTCTTCTAAATAAAAAAAAACTTTAAGATATATGTAGAAAAATCTGAATCATTATTCTCATCGTTTCCTTATTTTTATGTTATAATTTTTATATGCCGTATAACGCACACCTGCAAATTTCGATGTTATTTTTTTTACATCCAAGGTCCACATTATACGTCAGAATTTACGCTACAATAAAAGATCTAAGAGGGTTGAAAATCCTATGGCTGTAAAATATCTCTACAAACATATTGCAATTTAAATTTGCTATATTTTTATTTCCCGTCCTGGCTTGAACTCAAGGGCAATGAATTGGCTAATATTTTGGACAAGGAAGTCGCCACTGATATTTCACAGCCAAGTAACACTGAACATTCTCTAAGTTCTGCTCCAAAACAAAAATCTCAAACCGGCAGCTTTAGAAATTTCCTCCAACTCATATCTCTTGCATAATAGATGGATAGAGGGGATAGTGCCAAGGTGAATAGAGTCATCCAGTTCACCATTTGTAGACTTGCACGAGGTTACATAAAGTGCCTCTCCTTTGTTACAGGACAAAAAACTTACTTGATGTATGCCAAATACCAAAGTTTGGCCAATTCGCAAATTGGCTGACCAATTCACGTTTTCACCAAGAGGTTTGGGCAAAGTCCAACTGATATGGTTGGACCACTAGAGGGATTCGAACACAAACCGTTCGATTTGCAGTCCAATGCACTGCCAACTAGGCTAGCTTGCTCAAGAGCGGTATATTCCAAAAATTGTTTTAAGGGACACACACACACACATCCTCAGTCTTTCTCTGCCCCATAGACCTAATCCTAATTTTTCCAGATTACATTCTTTTCCGAAATGTCGATTCATAAAATACGAACCTTTTTAGAAGGGAAAAACAATATTAAGAGTAAATTCAAATAAATATAATGACATATGTATAAAATATGAATAGGGACATGTTGTACGTGAAATTCGACAGATGACGCCAACAAAGAAATGCCCTTAAATAATATTAACAACAACACTGTTTTCTCTTTATACTTGTTTTAATTAGCCTTATATTTACTATTTGTTTTGCAAAAATTTCATATTTTTTAAAGCGATATTTCTGGAAACAATGCAATCTGGGTGAGTGCGTGAGTAAATATTAATACACGAGCTACACGAGGTTCAGCTACACGAGAGCTTTTAGCAACGGACCTCGTAATTCTGAACCATGGTCAATTGAAGAGAATGACACCTGTGAGCTGACACCCTCTCTCCTAACTACCACGCTCACCCCGGGACGACGCTTGAGCTCTCGACAGATATAACGTGCATCGTTCCTCTACACGCCGGATCCTCGGCGCTCTTGGCTCGAATTCATGACAAGCCAGTCACGAGTCAATTACCTTGGCCACTAGGCAACCGCGCCACTAAATTTGATCTGGAATTGAAAACATTAGATCTATGGAACAGAAAAAAACTAAGAATCACCTTTACAGGCAGTTGAGAAATTGAGTACTCAATTCGCGTTTGTATTCATACACGATACGCTACGCATTTGCTCAAGATATAATTCTTCATTTTGAAGGGCGAAAATCTAATCTTCACGCTACCACGTTGTTACCGCATATGCGGTCACTGAATAATTTCTATTTATCTTTAATATGAGAACAGAATTGCACAAAATCATATTTTTATATATTGCAAGCTTATTTTTAATCAGGTGTTATTTTTAACTCACTTCTATTTGAACTCGTTCCTGAAACAATTGTAATTTTAAAAAAAAAACATTACTAGGTCGTTCTCATTTTTAAATACTTAATTTTTAACAGTGTGTAAAACAATCTGCTCTTGTTTTCTTTCTTTCTACCTTGACCGATCCTCCCAAACTACTTCGCGAATTGGCCGGCCAATGCCTGAAAACAAGGAAAGAAAAAAAACGAACGTTAGTCGGTAAGTTTACACCAAAGTTGGCGAAAACGCGAACTGGCCGATTTCGGGCTCTGACCGTAGCAAATACAAATATAACTCAGAGCACGCCCCTCAAGAACACCTGTTGAACTGTGCGAATCTTGAATGGAAGGGATATGTATTTCAACCCTCTTCTTGTTTTTGACTTTAAGATTTTTCAGCTCATGGACCTGGTTTACTCTGTAGCTAGATCAGGTGTAATAAGTCAACAATAAAATACCTTTATTGAAACTATGGAAGTTAAAGCGGAATATATATATATAGCCAAAAAGAATTTGCGGAAAATTTAAATGCCTTTATTGAAACTATGGAAGTTAAAGCGGAATATATATATATAGCCAAAAAGAATTTGCGGAAAATTTAAATTTATCATTAATACTCGTATAAACTTTTTGAAAACAAAAAATATGTCATGAACAAGAAAGGAAATTTATAATACGTTTTTTCAAGATACTTATTTAAAAATAATCATGAAATGCAATTATAGATCATAGCATTACTCAAATTTTAAGGACAGATGTTGTAAGACATTCCTTACCACTTTAGTTTTGCAGAACATTAACGCTGTAATTTAGCTCTCGATGCACATATTTCCCACTCTCTATATATAATTGCATAAAAGAAGTTTGATGCTAAGCAAAGAGAGAGCGGCACAGTAACCAAACGAAGTAATAATAGGCTCTACGCTTGAAAATGAGTTCAAAGATTCCAAAAATGACAGTAATATGTCGTCCAAAAATCCGTGAATTCTTAACTCTACACACGAGCACCGTTAAGTCAATTTCACTCGAAGCAACTCTGTGCTAGTGTGAACGCGTCCCCCTCACCACACCTCTAGAATAAAGAGGCAAGAAAATTCTTTTAATACCTGGATACAAAGTTGACTGAAAATGGAATGCTGGACTCATCGGTATAACGATCGATTCCGAAGGAATAAAAACACATTATTCTCTTTCAACACACAAGTAGCTAGGGGTGAAGAGAGTAGCTTCCCCGATATATTTTTAATTGAGTCAACTAGTGAGAATCTAAAGTGATTTTAAGGAAACTGGGGTAGTGGCATAGTAGAGAATAAATACCTTTGAACTACATGTAAAGGGACACAGGTGGTTTCTCTTCAAATGTAGCTCCTTAGTTAGGTGCGACCATAGTTGACCATATAGCTGTGTAGGTGTAACTATCCACACACTCATAAAAAAGAATAATGGTTGCGCCAAAAAAAATCTGTAAATGCCAAAACAGCCTAATTGTGAAATATTGCGACATTATTAGTAATAGTGTTGTAGAACTTTAATGCAAATACAAAATATTGTGGCACACAAACAACAATAAATAAATAAATTTTTATAAGATATAATTATACTGAATCAACTCTTAACGCTTTTACTTGCTAAGTTTCACTAGACATGAATAATAAATCACAATAATATTGCTTGATCGTATTTCCTCAATATACCTGGATGGGAATAAATTCAGTATAAATATTTGTTTGATCTGGTAGCAAACTTTTAAAGTTCGCTTTACTTAAATAAGTAAAATACATTTATTTCCTATCATGTCTTTATATTTCCAAATCCAACACGAATAAAATATAAAAAAATGCTAGAAGCTTTTTTTTTCTCCTTCCGTTAAAAAAATCACTTTAATCCAACTGGATCAACAATATTTACATTTTAAATGCGAGTAAATCTTACAGAATGGGGAAATACGTCTGTGAATGATTCTCTTTTGTTTGCGGACTTAAAATCACTTGAGAACAGAAGAAAAGAAAACAATTTAGAATCCTCGTTGGAATAGGCGGAAAAACAAAAACTTTTTTCTTTTTCAGGGATTTTTTTTCCTGTTAAAAAGAAGATAGCTTTCGCAATAAGCTCTAGCTCTGCAAGAATTTTGAGTAATTCCTTATAAAAGGGAAAGGCATAATCACGTTATTATTCAAAACATATTTACGTAAGATACATATACCAGTATATTCTAAAGAAGTAAAATATGTGGCGCATTTATTCCTTAAATTATGGTAAGAAATTGCAGTTTTTATTGTTTACAATATTACTTAAACTTAAGGGAGTGAGCAAAAATATATGAATTTTTACGAAATTTTGATTTTTTAACGGTGGTTAGAGCATGTTGACAAGATTTTGTGACATAAAATGAAAGAAATAAAAAACTGAAAAACATAATAAAATTCAAATACAAATTTACAGACTTCCAGTTTTATGTTATTACTAGCTGGTATACAGATTTTTCGCACGGTTGAATTAAAAATTAATTAATACAGATTGAAGGATAAAGAAGTTTTTAATGAGTAAATTTACGCGTATTGCAAATTAAACAAAAAAAAATGTTTTTTGCATATCTCAGCTGAACAAAGAAACCATAATTGTGAAATTTTAAGTCTGCAGTTCTATAAGCTGATAAAAAGTTTTTTTATTTATAACGAACCGTAACTCTCTTGTGGGTCGATTTTCGAAAACACCTTTCAAAGCTGATCTCTGCTCAACAAAAGTAGCACATTGTTACAAATTTTGTACAATGAGTGCTTAAAAAAGTGTAAATAATTTATGTCTGGATGTATAAGATTTGGTTAATTGTCTTTTGTAATTAAGTGTTAGTTTTTTTTAGTAGTGATCGTAACTTATTTTGGGATTGCTTTGTAATTATAATAGATTTTTCTTCTGAAATGAAAATACTTAACACATTCTTATACATTTACAATAACACAGACTCAAAAGTTCCACAAATATTGTGCATTGTAATCACAATTTCGAATGAAGCAAATGAATTAAGTCACTACCCAACACTACTTTGTTTCTATATGTCCTTCTATAGTTGAAATAATTCTAATTTTATCATTCTAACAATGAATTAAGTCACTGCCCAACCTACTACTCTGGTGTTTCTCCACTGCATCGTCCTTCTATAGGGTGGAAATAACTTCTAAGCTTTTCTCGTCATTCTATTACCTTCTCGAGTTTTTAAGGGAAATTTATTTTTATCATCAATATCCCTTCTCTCCACTCAGTATCATACATTACCTTCTCTTGGTACACGAATTATCTTTCCCACCACAATACTCTTTTAGCAAACAAATTAAAAGAATCCGAAATTCGTATAAAAATATTTTTACTATGCATAATAAAATAATGAATATGATGCTACTTTTTCACATAACATAGTCAAAATACTATCGTACTTAAATATAGAATTATTATTTATTATTTTTCGTTTTGAAATAAAGTATCGTTTTCGATAAGTGGCCGAATCATTATGAAGATATAAAATAAGAATTGATCTATTACTTCAGAAAATTTTCAATTGTTTTTTTTTCCCTCTTCAATACTTTTAAAAGAATCAATTTTAAGGTAAAGATTTTAATGACCCATAGTATTGAGTATGGTATATGTAATATAGAATCAATACGAGAAATGTGTTTAAAAATATTTTTTCATCTATATTTTTTAGTTTCAATTTCATTCCTTATAAAAATTTTGAGTTTTCCTCTTTTTACAATTTTTTTGTGATGTCTTTAATAGAAAACAAGTTTATAAATTTAATTTAAAAATTTATTATGTGTTAATGGATTGTTTGTTATTGCAAGCAGAGAGTCACTGGTGACGAATCTCATGATTTTCAATTACGGTCCCGGGAGAAGGACACCAAAGTTGGAACGTCACTCTCTAAGATGCCATATCAAGTCAATGGGAGTACTTTGAGTTGCGACAGATTTAAAGAGAATCAGTCTTTAATGGTATTAGGATTTGAATCCACGATCTGGACTTCCTCATTCGGATATCAAAGACGAAAATAATTAACTAAATGTTGCAATGTGGGGGGTGAAAGAGAGAAATAGCATAAGAGAAAGATTGAGAAAGAGAAAGTTAAAAATTAAGAGAAAGAGAGAGAGAGAGAGAAAAAGAGAAAAGGACAAATAATATAAAAAAATAAGTCAATTCCTACTTTAGTCAACAAAGACACATTTTATTTTGTTTATTTTTTATTAAATAGTTACAATTCCTATAAATATTTATATACATATGACAGAATCACAATATTAAGTGACAAAATAGAAATCGATTTTCCTTGTAATTATCCATTTTGCTTTATATATATGGTGCTAGACTTTTTTGGTTTGTTACTATTTATTCATTAATTAAATTTAAATATTCCAATAAAATAGAAACCACATTCTCAGAAATTAGGCCATTTCAGGTGGGATTTGGTGCTATGACCTTTGGAATAGAAGCACAACGCGCTTTACATACTACAGGGGCATATCGAACATTTTTCCTTTCTTTATGATGTTAGATTACTATTTTTGTTTGTTACTATTTATTATTTTTTTAATTTGAGGAATCAATGTTTGAAAAAACTTTATTAACATCAAATGCCATCCATTACAAGTTTAAAAAATGTATTTGAACTTTAATGGATGAACAGAAAGCATTTTATGAACGAATGAAAATTTGAACAAGATATATATATAGAGAGAGAGAGAGAAATAGAGAGAGAGAGAGAAAGAGAGAGAGAGAGTGGGAGCTAATAGTAGGAATTGGAAAATAGAGAGAAAGGGAGAGAAATAGAGAAACAAAGAGGAAAAAAGAACGGAAAAAGAAAGGAAGAGAAAGTTAAAAATTAAAAGGGCAGGAGAGAGAAAAATACAGAAATTTAAAAATAGAGATAAAGGTTGAAAGAGAAAGAAAGAGAGAAAGTTAAAAATAGAGAAAAGGAGAGGGGGAGAAAGAGGTAGACCAGAACTTATTGAACAAAACATTTATGGGAAAATAATCGTACGTTTCGTGCTTTTATTCAGATGTGGAAGAATGTGTACAATGTTATTCTTCCAAGTAAAGCGCATTAAAATTATTAGGGTTGTCATATGGTGTTAGTCTTTTAAATTTAATTACTTTTTTTAATGGAAAAAACTTTCAATTTTTCACATAAAATAAACGGAAATATGTAAATACATTTCAGTTTAAATAAAAAAACTTACTTCAATTCATATTTTGTCGTTACATTGAATTAATCCCTTATTTTATTTTGTCGTCAAAGTGGATTCCCGAAATTCTCAGAAATTCACTCACTGCTCTTTAATAGAGTTGCATCGTTTTTAACATATTTTTAAACATTTCTAGTGAATATTAAATTACTTTAAGACTTCGAAATGGAAAACATTATCTTCCTATGTAAAAGAAGATTAAAACAAATACATTTCCTTATTTACCTTTGAAAAATACTCGAAGTATATATTTTTAGTTACTTATTCAAAATGTTTAAAATCCTGTATATTCTTCTGGTCTGTTTTCTATGTGAACAAACTGATTCCGAATTATTTAGAATGGGAATTTACAGCAAAATTCAGAGAACTTCCAACATTAAAAATACAGTTCTTTAATAAAGGTTTAGAAGTTGGCAAAACATGTCCCTTTAAGCTACTTATGAAATTTGTACGCGCAAAATATTATTTATTTTCAGAAGTTGAAGTAAATTGAAACTATAGCATTTCTAAGTTCCTCCCCCTATATAATGGGTTTTACCATTGCATACTTAGTGCACTCCCCCCCCCAGAATCCAACCATAGAGCAGCCTCTCAGCTCTCTCCCATGCAACTCTCTCAGCAAGAAATTCAAGAGAACTTCCATCACCATAGGCATGCCTACCGGACTAGTCCTGTCAACCAACCGCCAAGACGTATCTCGCAGACGGAAAAAACCCACTTTCGCCATCTTCCACATCACAGAAATCCAGATATGGGATGGAGGGCTGCGTTGCAGCCCATATGCCCACATATTCACCGTAATCATACCTAGTGCATTCCTCGTTTACTGGTATCTCTTTTTAGTGCGTCTCCCTGTAGGCGGATATGAATATTTTCAGGTTATTTTGATTACCAGTTTCCTCCACAAATGGAGACATCCAAGCTCTGACGGTGCGGACATGTACTAGGGTTTAATTTTACCTAGAGTACCCATACCAAACAGATACTCTAGGGATCTTTTACATGCAGTATAATCATACGACATGGCATATCTAAGTTAGACATCATTTACTTTGGGATTCAAAAGATTAATTATACTCGTATTTTAGGGATTTGGGGCTTATGAAATAAAACTCGATTAGGGCAAATTCAAGAATCCATTTCAGATATAAATATACTGGTTTTCCTTTTATAAGGCAACGTTTTTTTAAACTGTGGGACACACACTCCTAGGAGACGTGATATCCTTACGTAGGAAGGCCTAATGAAAAGACGAAAATTAAAAGAATTAAAATAAGTATTCATTTTTACTGAAAGGAGGCAAAGCAAAAAACATTTTTATATAATAAAAATTAAGTATACATTTACACTGAAGTAATTTGCTTACAAATGTATCAGTACTGCACAATGTTTCAGTTAATATTGAAAAATAAATTAAGTGGGAAACATTTTTTTAATTACTATTGCCTCCCATGGGCCTGTTATTGTATGAGGGGGGGGGGCTGCGATGAAAATCACGATCGAAAATAGGGTCGCAAATACTGAAAGTTTCAGAAGCACTGCAATTAGGTTTTCTTATTTACTACGACTTATACGATTATAACTATTTCATAAAAAACAATTTCATCTTTGACTGTTTATGCTCTTTTTGTTATTCTAAATTTTAAACTTTTCACAATTGAGTGGTTTTCAATCAAGAAAATCAGAATAATTAATTCAAATAACTTCCATACATGGAAAGCAAGCTACCCTTACACTTCAGAGAATGTGTGTTTTATTGAAGTATAGTCCCAGTAGCGTAGATATATTTCTTGAAATGCTATTCAAGAAGTAATTTAAAAATTTAAGCTCAAAATGTAGAAAAATATCACGTATTAAAATTTATTCTTATTAATAACTCAATATTAATGAATGTTTAAACAATTAAGAAAAATATAATAAAATAACATTTTATAGGAATTTCTATAGGCTTTAAGGAGTTTCATAATAAATATCCAATGTTCTTCCAGTCCATATAAGAAAAAACAATTTTTCTCTAGATTTGTGATATTCATGATCAATTCGAAACGCTTTGCAAGTTCAAAATGAAATATCAATGGCAGGTAGGCAATTTTTCACCAACATCAAAAAAGATCATAAAGCCAAATTTAAAGACTTATGAAAATTTTAACAATAACAAAATGGAGCCAACAATAACAAAATTTAGCGCGCACTATTTTATAACCGTGCATTAGGTCAAAATTGCATGTGTAGTGATGTCTCATTTAGAAGGAAGTGGTAACGGGTCTATCCCCACGAATCTTTCGCCAATCGTCTTGGGTAAAATTATTCTTTTTAACAGTGTGGTCAGTGGAAAACCTTTCTCGGTGAAAAAGACGAGATTTAGGTAAAATGAGTACTTCTATTTAAACACCAGCATTAGATTAAAAGATGATGGTCGACGGTTGACAGTTAATAGTTGAGAGCGAATTGGGAATAAAATTACGACCGGCGGCCGTAAACTTAAGCAAGATATCTAAAAGAGAATTCAAACGTAGGAGTCAAGAGCGTTTCAATATTCAGATAAGTTCTTTTATATATATGCTAGTTTAATTAAGGCTATGTGAGATTGTTATTCCGAGTTTAATATTGAGTGCATTCCCTCCCTTTAATTGTGTTGGTTGATTAGTAAAAGTAGGTTAGTAATAAAAATGTGTTAAAATTGCTGAGTGGTTGATCTATGCTTGAACCCCCAAACTCTAACGTCCTCCAGAGCAATACATGTTTGCTGCCATCTTTTCATTCTTGACGCCCAGGGGTGAACAGAATTCCCGAATGGGTTTCTCTATGCAAGTAAACTACAGATTCTTCTCTCACGTTCTGAGGCGAAACATATGTCGAGCTGGCTCTTGAACTGGTCGATGTTATCTCTCTTCTCACTTTTTCTTCTCCGACACCAGAAGGCAAATAGATTCGCTAGATTGCATTTTTTTCACAGTAAGCTTTAGAAAGGACGTCCACTCTTTTGGTTCGCTCTCACATGTAGGCTTTGATGCACTAGTAAGGAAATGAGTGTCGGTCTTCTGTGAGGAATAAATGCCAAGGAATGTATTTACAGTGTCAAAGTGACAAGTTTATTTATAGATAGTTCATATGATTTACGAGGTGCGGCGACATAAATAATTTCAGTTAAGAGAGACTTTTGCCCCGCAAGCACCAATGGTGGTTGGGACCAAATCAGAGAGTGCCGGTTGCATTCCCGTAATCCTCGCCCACCAGAAATTATTGAAGGATTAATAAAGGCCCCCCTGGGGGTTTAAAGAGATGGTTTGGAAGGTGCCTGGAAACTTCTGCTGGCCCAGCAATTTTGCTTCAGTGATCTTAAAGAAAAAGGCTGCAGAACAGCCGAACTAGCAGGATCTAGAGATCCAGGAATGGCGAGAAGCGGAAAGCAGTGAAAGGCGGCTAGGCATTGGGTAAAGAAACATTTGAACAAATTTGGCGATTGGAGAAAAAAGGCTGCGGCTGAGCCGGTACTTGAGAGATTGCAACAGGTTCTATTCTGGCTTATACTGATACTCTTGGGGGAAATACACTTTTTAACTGTGATATTAGTTCACACAAAAACCGCTTCCTATAGAGAAGACTTGATTTATGCATATGCAAACTCTATTTAAAGGTCAGTCGTTGAGTAAGCGAGGTAACTAAGAGTTTTGATCGTAAACTTAAATTCAAGTATCGGTGACTGGTGGTCGCGTATCGTAAGATTAATACTAGAAAAAATATACACGGACAAAGTGGAAGGTATCCATCTTACAGCTCAACGTGTTAGCAAGTTGAAAACCTGATCATACAAGAGATTTAAGAAAGATACGTGCCTTTCATAATTTTATAACTTAAATTTGGGTTAATATTTCTTGTTGTTCCTCAGGTTTCGTTATTAAAGTGCATTCATATAGTGTTAAAGGTTAAATAAATTTAGTTATTCTGAGATAATGTCTGCTTCTTCCCCAAACCCTCTCTCATACACGACCTCCAGGCCTTGACTAGGTGACCTCGATCTTTAACTTGATTACTTCAATGGAGTATAAACATTACGACCCAGTTGCAGACCCGTGAAACTGGACTTCTAAGAATTTTTCTTACAGATACCATAGAACGTGTATAATTTCGGCGTTAACTATTTGTAAATTAAATGTAATTTTTTACTAAAGTTCTGTGGTCTCTTTCACTACCTAGGGATTAAGTAAACATAAGGTCACGTGGTCACACCTCTTTCGATCAACATTCAGAATAATTACAAAAACCATTCCTTCTCAACGTACAAAATCCTCAGATAACAACAATTTTTCTTTACTTTCTTTGACCTTCAAACTGAAGGAAGACTTTAGCTTCAAATATCGTTTTTACCCCAACCCCCCACCACTTCATTTGGGACTGTTTGTAAGAGGGAGGGAGCCCTTTTTACCTTATATCTCAAAATCTAACACAATATCAGTTTTGGGAATGGTTATTTTCCTTCTCCTGATAACGTTTGCAAAGTAGAAAAGGACCTTCTTTTAAGTTGGTCAGCGTAGTTTCTATTTATCCAATGTCCGACAATTTAATAAAGTAAATGCACTTTTCTAAAGCGTTATTACGGCAATAAGCAGGAGAATAATTTTCCGGCTACTTAAAGTAACCTGGAAGATTTACAAGAAGGCAAATGTGCATTTTTAAGTTTTATTACACCAAAAAGCCATATGGTAATCAATAATGACCAAAACCTGAAAGAACCAAGAAAAATTAAGAGGGAAAGCATTCTTTGTCGGTATAAAAGCATCAAAAACTTGCTTTTAATGCTCATTTACAAGAGCCATCTGATTCGGTATTCCGAGTTTAAAGCGTTCAATAGCCTTTAAACGCACCCGAACATTTCTTTCTTTGTACTAGCGTACATAAAAAGTGTAACCACGAATAAATAGGACACAAAAAAACATAACGAACACATTTTTTTTTATTTCAATATAACTCTTCTGTTAGACTACGTTCTGATTATATTTACTTTTCGATTGATTTTAGAGTATTTTGCAAAATTTTTCATAATTATTATTATAAAGAAACTTACTATATTTTTTTTTAAAAAAATACTTCTTTAAGTTTTGAAAATTCAGGAAATCCACACTGTAGATTTTTTAAAGCATAATAAATAACATAAGCAAAAATGTCATTCTTGCTTCTAAGGTTTTTGTAAAAATCAGGGTATTTTTCTTATGCTGAAGAACTTGTAATATTCGTCGCCTACAAAATTGAAAGAAAAAATATCGGAATTACCAGTTTTTGTTTCAAAGACTCAACTTTTATACATCAATTGTCATAATAAAAAATGTCGAAGTTGGTATCTTGCATTTTATAAATAAATTCGAAGTTAATGCATAGATAAAATGGATAGTTTTAAAAATGCATAACACAAATATTTTTGTAATTATTTTGTTGCAAATATCTTTGCTTTTTTTGTTGTTTATACACGATTCAAAAAGGTTTTTATTTTTATGTGTTTCAATATAAGTTTATTAAAAAAATTGTTTTTATTAAGTATAACGTAAGATAACAGTAAAAACATCTTTCTGTACAGTAATGCATTGTGTAATTATGCACAAATTTTCATCAAAAACTGAATGCAAAAATTGCTTTAAATTCTCCACAAATATATTTTTAAGTAGTCTTACAGGTATGAAAATTAATAAAAATGTAGAACTATAAAGTATTTTTAAATCTGACAGATGCATAACTATTAGTGTATTAGTAAAAAACATGCAATGTGAAAATATGTAATTATATTCTTTAGTATGGAAAAAAAATAAAGTAAAAATATCATAAAAGTCACCAGTTAAAGTTATAGCGCTTTTTTGAATAAACTTTGGAAAAAAAAAACTTTTATATGCAACATATATTTCTTAATAATACTAATGTATATTAATATTTGCATAATAAAGTAAAGGGAAAAACGCATTAGAAATAAATATTTATTTTCAAATAATTAAATATTAAGTTCAACATATTAATCCAATAATATTTCATATTTTAATAACAAAATAAAATTTAGTCTAGGTTAGAAATTTTATAGAATAAAAATTGAGGTTACACAATTTATTTACTACAAAAAGGTAATAACGGGATGTATTATAAGCAAAATTATTTAGAAAATATAAAAAGGTGTATTAGTGTAATGATTTTACAGATTTTTTAATAGTTTTTAAGCCTAAGAAGTATAAACAAATCATAATAATAAAAAAATATCTAACTGAAGCAAAAGGAGCAGGTTTGGGAAGTATGTTATGTAGTATAACGATTTTAATTAATGTGGGACTTTTTGAAAACAGTGATTGAATTCTTTTCTATTACGAAGTACTCAAATTTATAGAAGAAAGTTGTTATTCATTTCATTAGTTTTTTTAACACATAAAATAAGGAAAGATACAAAATTACAAATTCTTTTTAAAAATTCAATGACACATTTCAGATGCACTAAAACTGTACAAGAATTATAATACTGTTCTTGATTATAATACAAATTTTAAAAAAATAGGTAAACTGAAATAGTCTTCTAAATCAGCTAAAATTTTCTGAATCTCTTCATTGGTAAGTCCTCTTTTCCGCTTAGGCATTTTTTAAAAAAAAGTCAAATTAATTTAAAATGAAATTAATTTTAAAGAAATGATGAAGTAATCGAGATGACAAAATCACTTACAAAAATAACTATGCGCTCACCGCTTGTGAAAAGCAAAATGGGGGGAAGAGGGATTTCTAGATAAGGGTTAAAGAGGGAACACTATTCCCCTCCGTTCTGAATACAAAAGAAACCAGTCAAGCTATTGATGTTTCAGAACTCAAGGACATTTTCCCGCAAACTCGGTTGTCTCCGAAACAGCTCTCTCTAGCCACGCCTCCTTGCCACGTTCCCCCACCAATCAGGAGCCACTCTCTCATTAAGGCCCTCCAACCTAAGGCCACATTCAATTTTTCCGATATGGGATGGAGGAACGCTCCGATTGTGTTCAGCGTTCGGGGTTGTTCAGCGTCGTTGATGTATCAGGAACTGTAATAGAACCCATGCTGATTTGAAAGCTGTTTAGAGGTGAAAGCTAGATCGGCCAGCCGTCCTCAAAAGGTTAAATAATGCTTGGTGTTGACTTGAAACACGATTATAGTATATATACAAGGGGTGATCAAATGAAAAGGTACGAAACGACACGGTGCGTACAAATATAGACTTTATTCAAAATATACACATAGCCTGAGCACAACGATCCCACTGATGAACAAAGCCGCAGGATTCCTGTTCCCAGAATTCCTGTGGCTGTGACGAGACCCAGTCCTTCACAGTGTCCTTGAGTACGTCGTCCGAGTTGAAGCGATTTCCTTTCAGGTGTTTCTTCAGTGGACCAAACACATGGAAATCGCAGGGTGACATCTCCGGACTGTAGGACGGATGGTCCAACGTCTCCATTCGAACTTGTCCAGTTCCATTTGTGTGACTCTGGAGACGGTGTGGCGCGCGTTATCATGGAGCAGAACCACACCTCCGTGAGCAGCCCTGTCTTTGTTCTTGATGGACCTGCGTAGGCGTCGGAGTGTCTCACAGTACACATCGGAGTTAATGCTTTTTCTGTGCTCGAGTAATTCTGTGCTCGCATCATTTGGACGCCGCTTTTTATAAGAGCCTTTGCTCTCTCCTGCGCATGCGGGCACCCGCGCATGATCCGATCCCAGTCAGAGTATCCAATGGCATCCCGAGATGTCTCGCTACATTCTCCCTTGGCGGAATATGCAAATATTTAACTGTTTCATTTTTATGTCGTTTCGTACCTTTTCATTTGATCACCCCTTGTATATATATATATATATATATATATATATATATGTAGGGAGAGAGAACTAAAATAGGTGGAATTGAAAAAAGAGCATGATTTGTCTGCATTGTTGCACAAAGCATATCTGGTTTGGCTAGTTAGGCTGAAAAACCGGTATTTGACGCCAACTTTTGTCATGTTAACAATTACATTGTTACAACAATGAAGACACATTTGAGTTGGTATCGAAAACCGGTATTTATATTAATTAAATTTAATTGATTAATTAATATTTGAAAAACTGCACTACATCAAGTGCCATGCACTACAAGGTTTTAAAAAAAATGTTTGAACTTGATTGTGGATGAATAGAAAGTATTTTATTAACGATTTAAAATTTGAACAAGATAAGTATATAATTATAGAGAGATTGTGAGCTAATAGGAGGAAATGAAAAATAAGTGTGTGTGTGTCTAGGGTTTTATAAACAATATTAAATTCCAAGATTTTTTACAGGGGCACCATAAGGCTTACACCGAATTTTATAACTTAATATAGAAAACAAACCATACATTTAATAATTTCGGATACTCTGAAAAGCGTTGCTTCAAAAAAGAAATTGAAGCGACAGTATTTTTTGAAGTGAAAACTTCTTTAGCGGCGTTGGGCACTTTTTGGTAGGGCAAAATCTTATGGGTTCGCGTCACCGACATGCTCTGACTAGCGCATGCGCAGTGTGCTGTTCGCTTTAGACACTTTTTGGATAGGTGAAATCTGGTGCGTTCGCCTCACCGACATGCTTATAGCAGTTTTCTGTAGCTATACAGCTGACATATAGTGCTGTGTATATCTTATAAGTGAAATTGAATGGATTTAGTGAAAAGTTCAATGTGTTTATACTGTGCATTGTCAAAATAGTGTTTTTTTGATTATTATTTGAATCGTTTAATTGAAGAATCATTGTACAGTACAGTAGTGAGTACTAAATAAATATACTATTTGTAAGATAAAAAATATAACAGAAAATTATTTTAAATACTCGCATTTAGTTTGGCGCTTGAAAATTTTATATTATTTAAAATTTTTTAAATCGTCGTATTTATTCTGGCCTTTGCAAATTTTGTATTATTTATTCTCTAATATTTAACCTCTGCAATGCATCACGCAATCCGGATTAGTATTTCACAGTGGCTTAGACGTTTTCTTACTACAGTGGTAAAATAGACATCTAGTTGTTCAATCATAATTTTATCGTGGATTTTAAAATTAAAATTTTATAAAATCTAATAATAATTCAAGATTAATGTGTTGAAGTTTAAAATATGGTTAAAAATACAAAATTGTAGTTTATTACCTTATATGATTAAAATCTTTAGTTTGAAATAATGAAAACGGCTCCGAATTTAATTTCATTAAATATTTAATTTTATTTAAAAATTTAATATTTCGAAATCATTATTTATTAATTTAAATTGTCCAAAATAAAATATATGCTCCGCTATTTTTTGCAAAATGATTATCTATAATTTATATCATTCGATTTTTATTATTAGAATTTACGAAAAAATATTGTCAGGGAATTAGGGTTACTTTAAATATCCGTTTTTCATATTTGCTTAGATCCTTAACATTTTCCTTAATTTCTGCTTTGGCAATGACTATTCACAAATCACAGGGAGGTATTTATGATGCTATTGTCTACAAATACGATCGCAAACATCCTAAAGTATTAGTTTACGTAGCTTTAACAAGAGTAACGAGGATTGGTTTATTTTTGGTTACTCAAGAAAATATTAGCAGCAGCTGGAAATTTTGGGTTGGTAGAACAGGAACACCTCTAAAAGCTTCAGAAACAGATAAACATCATAAAAGATCAATAAGTTATCGAGAAGATCTAACGTTAGAATTAATAAGGTTACAAACCAATACACTACAAATGGTCACCAAAACTTTTCTAGAATTCATCTCCAACAAGAAAGGATTATCGATATTTCATTCAATTGTCAAGTGGGCATGCGCATGGAGCTGACCTAAAAATGATGCTATCGTAAAAAAGTCAAATGTTCTGATTTTGTCGGAAATTCGTATGAAAAACGAAGAACCACTCCATATCCCGAATTTCAACTTTGTTGTAAGTTATGAAAGACCCAAAGTTCCAGCAGCAGGCATAGCTATTTATCACAATACTCAAGATACGTCACACTTCATTACTTCACATATGGACATACATACTAAATTCACTAGAAGCATTGGT
>BMAO01000729.1:0-13535 GCA_019973975.1 Trichonephila clavata | reverse complement strand
CACACACACACACACACACAAGATGTTTGGGACAAAATAGATACGGCAAAAATAATTGATGAATTTGCCAAAGTGAAATCAAGAAGTAAAGCTATATAACAAATAAGGTTTTTCTTTAGTAAGGTTTTAATTTTTTTTAGTTCTGTCAAGATTTTCATTAGGCATTGCGTTTATTATTAGCAACACATTTTACTTTGAAAATTTAAGTCAAGCGAATGATTTCACTGTTTTAGTTTTTCGACTCTTGAGCTTATGGACCCAAACCTTCTACCACCAGAGGCCACCAACTTCCTATCCGCCTCTGATAATTACACATAACTTGAATTATCAAACAAGATATCAATCATTAGCATGGCCAAGTAATTTTAGCGCGTTTTTCACATGTTGTATCTTACAATAATGCAACTAATGAACTTTTTACTAACAGAAAATAGTGTTGTGTGTGTGTACTGTACTTTAAAAAAAAATTTTTAATTTAAAAATTATTAAATTAAATATGATTCTGCTCATCTAGGGCACAAATGATACTGCCGAAAACCCGAGGTCAATCGGTTGCTTATTGGCTGAGAAAAAGGTGCAACAAATATGGAACGAAGTCGAAGACGAAATTTGCGTCCTAATAGCGCTTTTTTTACACTACGTGAAAAACGCGCTAAAAAATATTAGTGAAAGGAGAACTCATTGACCATTGTTAATCAGCTTAGTAATAAGATATTCCCATTCTTGATCCCCGAAGGTTTGTTTTCGAAAAAGTAACGAAAAATGTACCCAAACTGCACACACACATGCATGTTAAATACATAAACAAAGATAATAAATTATACATTTTTAACGATACTTTTTATTACAAAATGACATAATAAATTTATGAGTGATATTACCACACCTGCCTTTTTTTATAAAAGATATTAAGGTATTCAAACACGTTCGGAGTACTTGTTTAAAAATAGCATATCATAACTTATATCAATAAAAGTATTTCTAAAATAAACGATACATGCAATAATCTACGGAAGGTACTAAAATTTTTTAATGTTTTATTAAAATGTATAAATATTAGAGCTGATCTCGAGAAATGTGATATATTTATGAGGCTGTTATCGAATAACAGGCCATAACTCAAAAATATTCTATAATTTTAGTACATTCCTCAGAAAATAAAAAAAATATTTGGTTCAAACAGTTTCATAGAAATACATGCATAATATTTTGAGTTATCAGACTCTATGATAAGTTTTGAACAATTTAAATGACAGCTTCTGGTAGAATAAAAACTCATTCCTGTTTTTCTAATTTTATGCAACTTATTATAATTCGGTCTCTACGTAATGTAAAATAAAAACAACTATATTGTTGTAAAGTAAAAAGATTGCTCTATTCAATAAAATAAAAAAAGGTGGTTTTGATCCAAATTATTCATTTTAACGTGTTCGAGTCTTCTAAAAAAGTATTTTATATACAGTTTTAATGAATAAACCATATCATATTTGATTTATATTGAAGTGAACTTACTTATATTTGTTTTCTTCGATACTTACTCCGTTACCATGGCACTAAAACCGGAAAGATTAAAAATTTCAGCAGTACAAAATGTTAAAAATTTTAATTACTTTTATTTCTTGCTGTGAATTTTTCAATGCTCCATCTTATCAATAAATGAGCAATTCTTCACCACTTTTGCAGAATTCTGGATTTTGCGAGAAATGTTAGCAAGAGAAGAAATATTTGATAAAAAAATTATAGCAAAAAGAAATATAATATGAAGAAAGGTAGAGAATAAAATAGCTTCAAATAGCGATTAAATAATTGTAATTAACTCGTTAATTTCACCAATCATTCTTTTTTTTTCTTATTTTCTTATTCCTTGAGTATTTTCAAAGAAACGTTAAATGATTCACCAGAATTTAGAGAAATATTTATGAGATATAATAAGTTAATCAAACCTAGCAAGAAGAAAGCTAACCGTGTGGAAAAGCTTCTTGAGAAGGCCAGGGTCCACCCTAGGTTGTCGAGCCACAGAGGAAGGAAGAAATAAATTATTCACTTTTTAGAACAAATTTGTATTTTCTGTAATAAAAAATCTCTAGCCAATATTATTTTTATAAAAAGGTTTTCTTCAATTAATATTTCAGAAATTTAATATGAATAATTTTTGTGGAATCAGTGATCAAGATGTGTGATATGAATATCTAATGTTGTTGTTGGTTCAACGAAATGTTACTATAGTGAATTCAAACGATATGTTACGAAAAACTCTGCAATGTCATCATTTAAAATTTTAAAAGAGCACAATAAATTTATATATCAAGTTAAACTCATTTTCAATTTGATTATATGATATGAGTATACATCATTTTATATAATAAACATAAACGTAGTATGTCCGCGCGTGTGTGTTTGTGTGATGCGAACATATGTGAGAAGTGCGTCAAATTTGTTAAAGTAAAAAAGGTACCAATAATTCTGAAACACCAAAACTTTGTTGACAAACAAGTAATATAAAAAAAATTAAATGAATTCCTACTTAGATAAAAAAAAAATTATTTAAATACTTTTCATTAAATAGTTACAATTAATATAAATATATACATACATATGACAGAATCACAACATTAAGTGGCAATTAATTTTTGTTAATTATCATTAAAGTATGTATTGTCATCCTAAACAATCATGTATATAAAATTTCAGTTTAACTGAATGCTTCGAAACGTGAGGGAAAAAAATCTTTTAAGTTTTGACACAAGTCGCTAAAAATGAAGCCAACGTGAATGTATCTGTAAATCTTAAAATATAATTGATTTCAGTAAATTAATTTTAATTAAGTTATCGTATTGTTACCCAAAACAACAGTGTATAGAAAATTTCAGTTCAAATGAGCGCTTTAATATGTGAGGGGAAAAAAGCAATATAAATAATGTATGTTCTGTTATAAATGTGATGTATAATGTAAGCCTTATTAAATTTGTAATTTAGTAAGAGGACAATAACAAATTCCGACACTGAGAGATTTTTCATTAAATTTTATTCACTATCTTATAATTTTCAATTGACAATATCGTATAAATGATTTCTCAAGGAAATAATTATTAGGATGAAATATTTTTAATTTTAATAGCATTTAATATTATTTGAATGGTAAATGTGATTGTTTTCATTTTTTGATCAGTAGATGGCGCACTAAAAAATATACATGCCCTTATTCTTTTAAGTACCAGCTTAGGCATCTTCTAATAACAGGTTCATTGAGAGAATAGAGATTTTAAAAAAGTGTACTATTTATAATATTGTATCCATTTGCACGTTTGTAAAATGAAATGAAGGTACCAATAAATTTATCATTATGTCACTTATCAATATTTTTTCCAACAACTTTAATTTTTGGCCCTCATTGCTAATTTAAATTTTTAAAAACTCAACTGACAGTAATATTTTTAATATATCCACTAAATGTTTTTAATTGCAGTTATTTTTTTTTCCTTATAATTCAGAAACATTTACTTTTGAACAACAAGAGATATATTTGTTCAATACCCTCTCGAATTCCATTCTAAATTATTATTTAGGTAAACTCGAATCCGACAGTGGTCAACATTGCTTTTTAAATACAACACATTTTTCTATAATCTCTCTCAATGTACGTATATATAATCTTTTCATTTTCTCGAGTTACAAGAATTGTAGAGAATGTAAATGAAGAACGATGCTATAGCAGTTGCAGTTTGCGTTTGACTATAATCGAGATCAATTACAAAGTGAAAATAGTGATGGTACTCAAATGGAAGATTTTGTTTTGTTAGAAAAAAGGTTTTGTTTTGTGTTAAGATTGCACGCAAGTAAGCTCTCGTAACTATTCAGATGTGGTCATGGGTGTTCATGGTCCCTTATGCACCATGTGTTGTAACCTTTTTTTAAGCCTTCTTATTTTTCTCCGTAAGAGGGCGCGCGAGAGCCGCAAGATGTATTTTTGTGTAACTGTGTAGTAAACATAAATAAAGATTTCTTCAAACAGTACAGACCGATTACTTTTCCATCGCATTCACCATTTATGTTTTCAAAATTCATGTTATTCCTTCCAAATATAAAAAAAGGAGAGAAAATTTGCCGAATTGTTCGAGCGTATCATTGAAATAAATGCATAATCACTTGCGAAACACATCCCATTCTAAAGTAAAATATATTTTATCAATATACAGTTCTTGTTGCATTCTGTAGCACCTTTTTTCGAGTAAAATATATTTAGTTAAGAGTTTTTCTGTTCAGTGAAACTTCAGCCAAAGACTGCAAAACATTTTGCATTCGTGTATGTTTATCGAAATAATTTTACTTCATAAACCCCATACAAATTCAAAATGTTTTGCAGTGCAATCAATATAAGTTTATACGTATATATATATATATATATATAATATATATATATATATATATAATATATATATATATATACAAATAAATAAATGAGTGTTTTTTTTTTTAGCATTTTTTAATGCTTTAAAGTATAAATAAAAAAAAAAAAAAAATACAAATAAATAAAATTGAGGTGTCTTTTGTAATTTCAAATTAGCAGCTTTTTACTAAATGCATTTAAAGGTATATACGGTACTTATATCAAAAAATCAATTTTTAAAATTTTTGTCTTTGTCTGTCTTTTTGTCGTCTGTCTGTCTGTTTCGGCAAATCTCGGAAACAGCTGGTCCGCTTTTAAAAATTCTTTCACTAATGGAAAGCTACATTATCAGCGAGTAGCATAAGGTATATTTTATCTCCATATTCCAACGGGGGAATGGGAAGTATACAGGTAAAACCGTGGACGATGCTTATACCTCGCCAAGTTGGCGCAAGATTACGCATTTGGTCAATAATGGAAATTTTAATAAAAATTTTCTCACATTTGTAACAAATAACTGAAACATAGTGTAATTTAACATACTTAAAATTAGCAAAAAGCAATTTTTAAGGGGTCTTTTATTAAATGTCTAACATTTATTACGTTACGTTTGTTAAATGTTAAACTTAAACTTTGAGAAATATCGCCAAGTTGGCTAAGAAGTTCTCTATTCGACAATCCAGATATTTTAACGCAAATTTTCTCCACTTTTTAAAGAGGGAAACGAAATAAAATTTTAGCGAATTGCGCGTGTGATATTGAAAATTCTATGGTAATATTAATTGACAGTTTCATAAACACACAGTTTTGATTTACGACAATATCTTGCTTTGGATTTTTTTTAACCTAATTATACAATATTCCTATTTAGCACAAAATGTTTCACTTATACTGAACTTAGTATTTTATATGGAGGTATTACTATGAAGATATATATATATATATATATATATATATAGTAACATAAAATGAAAAAAATACATGGCATAATAAAATTGATAATACAAAATTATATCACTAACAAAGCTAGAAGATTTAAACCAGATTTCAAGAAACACAACTTCAAAAATGATGGAAAAGTCTATTGTAGAAGAATTAACTAAGCGTATGTATAACATGGAACAGAATTAGAACTTTAAAATGTAAGAAACCAAAAGAGTCAATAGACTAAAATGAAGACCTATTATGATTTCTAAAGTGTTGCTGAATTTGGACCAGCAAAATTAGGGTTAAATATATTTTATGGATCCAACCTTCCCCTGTTCAGCAGAAATTTTATACATAACAGGAAAGACAGTTGTGCACTCTTTTTTCTCGAAGCCCCTGGAGGAACCGGAAAAACGTTTTGCTAAACTTATTATTAATGACCATCAGAAAAACCCGGAAGATAGCAATTGCTATGGCTTCTTCAGATATAGCCGCGACTTTACTGACCAACGGTCATACTGCACACATTCCGTTTTAAAATTATCGCTTAATCTTGCTTTTGAAGATTTACTCATCTGAAATTTCAGAAAAAATAGCTCTCAAAGCAGAATGCTTCCACAATGTAAGCTTTTAGTGTGAATGAAAGTATGATGTCTCTCAAGAATGCTATAGAAGCGTTAAATCGGACTCTTCAGGATTTACGAGGTAGTACAGATATTATAGGACGAATGGTACTTTATTATATATTGGCTGGTGAATTTTGAAAAATTCTCCTTGTAATCCAGAGGGGTACATCGACAGATGAAATCAGTCTCTATTAAATCATCAAGCTTATGGACAAAAGTTGAAAAATTAAGTCTGAAAACGAATATGAGAGTGCATCTTCATCATGACGTAGATTCGGAACATTATGCAGAGACGCAATTGAAAATCAGTAATGGATGTTTGGACGCAAATGCTGCACGTTATATTTTACTTTCATAGAATTTCGTAATGTAGAAGAAAATGATGTAAATCTTATTGCTCAAATTTACGTGGGCTTGAAACAAATTTAAATTGGGGTCAGTGGTTGCGCGCAAGATCAATATTGGCTCCTAACAATGACATTGTCCATAAAATCAACATTGAAAATTTAAACGACGTGCGGGGAGGGGGATGAAGAAATATTTATCAATGAATACAATCATGGATAAAGAACAAAGTACTTCATATCCACGGAGTTCTTAATTTCACTTGAACTTTCGGGGTACCCTCACATAAACTTCAATTAAAACTAAATGTACCAGTTATACTTATCCAAAATCTCAATGTCCCTCGACTATGTAAAGAAACGAGGCTTTGATCACAAAACTTATGCAGAATATACTTGGTGCCAATATTTTAACATATGTCATGAAAAGGGATAGTGTTATCATACCTCGGATTCCAAGTATCCCCACTGACCTACCATTTCAATTCAAACGAGTTCAAATTCCAGTTTTACTGTTGCTATACTGTAGCCTGATCGGTGTGTCCAATGGCCAAATCTTCGCATATTTGCAACTGTCAGAAGAACATATAATATGGTATACAGTAGCATCTTAGAATAATATTCTGTTTTGAGCTCTTTTAAAGAGTAATTATACATTAAACGTAGATACTTTCGATTTTTAAAAATATTAATACTTTAAGTTATTGATTTTTTGTTGTTAATTATTATAATAAATTACGTTTTCAGTTTTTTAAACTAAGCTCAATTTTAGAAATTTTAAATTTTATTTGTTCCAGTCAAGCAATAAAAAAAATCCCACAATCCAAAATCCACGATCTCGGTAGGCCACTATCCTTCCTCTATCGAACTCGGATACTTGATCAAAAGCTGATCGCTGTTTCGAGACATAACTGATCGTTTTTTGAAAAAAAAAAACACAAGAAAAACACAATTGCCGAACTTGAAATCGTCGAAATCTTCAAGCCTTAAATAGCGCTTTGAGGTGCGCCACAGGCGTGCGTGATGTGTGTCTGCGCTGAAATTCTAATCATTTGCATATCTCACCTCCGCTAATGCATGCTGTAAATTTCATGTTATTTACGTGCTTCCTTCAGGGTGTTGCATTTACGGTGGCCAGAAGAGTAATTACGACTTGGACAGTTATTTAAAGACATCAACGCGAGCGGAGCCGCGGGTAAAAGCTAGTATCAAATAATTTTGGAGTGTCTCAATTCGGCGAGTGTGAAGGATTCCTTATTTAGATCATTATTTTTAATGGTTGATTTTTTCTTTGGATGGGATTGATGAGGCAGTCCTTTGAACTAGTAAATACAATTTACTGAACATTAACACATGGCGTTCCACATAACAAGAAGCAGACAAAGCCAAAGACAAAACACAAACCAAGCTACAGTCGATTACATGTTGAAGGCAGACAAATAACAGAAGAGAAAGCGCTGGTTTCCAGAAATCTCATTATTTATAGGCAGCTCAAATCACGTGATCTGAGTGGGTGGATAGATGTAGTTTAAAATACTTTCGTTAGGTGGCTAGAACGTTTATTATTTAAAACATGGGTCCTGAAGGGATGGACCATACGTAATTAAAAGTAATTAAAGAATAAATTAATGGGATTATTATAGTATATTGCTGTGCACTTACTCGAACTCCTTTATTTATACGTAGTGATTACCGATTAATTTACTTAGGTCAGTAAGTATCTTAGTTACTACTCAAAATCATTCCTTTTCATACTCTTCTTTACAAATATGAACAGGTAGGTCTTTATTACACACTTTTAAAGTATACTGTTATTAAACGCTAATCAAATTACTCAATAATATGGTAAACTCTTAACACGCCACATACCTTCGTTCACTTTGTCTCTTGAGTGTGTGGGCATAAACACCACTACACCCCTTACATTCCCGCATTTTCAAAGCGCCTCTACATTTGAGCTTAACATATGCTTTCACAAATAGGTTATTAATTTTGCTACACTAACGAAATTTTATTCTAACCTCGCTTTACATTACTAAGAGGTTTTTGTTCTACTCACATTTTGCTATATCTGGATCAAAACAATGAAAGTTTCATTTCTCACTTTTAAAGCACTCAATTGAGCTAAAATTTTCGCGATTGTTTTAAATGATAACGTTTAATTTGTTCTCCTTTCCACATTTTTGTAGGGAATTTAAAAACTGTTCGACTTTTAATCATTTTCCCTGGTGATTGCACAGTAAAAATTTTGTGTTTCTAGAAAATTAGGAGTGATTTTACAATTAAATATACCTAAAACGTCCGTTGGTGTCATTTCGACACCAAGGAAATTTATTGATTCAGCAATAATTGAGCAATAATGACACTCAATTGAGCTAAAATTTTCGCGATTGTTTAAATGATAACACGATTATTTAATAAAAATTATTTGATTAAAAGTATTATTTAAAGAATTAAATTTTACTCATAATTTCAAGTGTTTATAATATGAAACAGTTGAATTCTGAAAGCAGCAATTAACTATCCCCTCGTAAAATTAAATCATCAAAACTAATTGTTGAATAGATTCAATCCGACTCAACGTTCCCTTTCACTTGAAAGATTCAACACCAGAACGTCCATCTGTGTCAATTTGACACTGAGCCTGTTTAATTGTTCTCCTTTCCACATTTTTCCAGGGAATTTAAAATTGTTCGTGACTTTTAATCATTTCCCTGGTGATTGCACAGTAAAAATTTTGTGGTTCTAGAAAATTAGGAGTGATTTTAAATTAAATATGCCTAAAACGTCCGTTGGTGTCATTTCGATACAAGGAAATTTATTCTATAAAAAGCTGTCATTCAACAAAGTATTATCCACTAAGTAGATACATTACTAAAAAAAATTCCCCAAATTTCTATCGCACTTTTTTTTTACCTTGAATTCCAGGTTATTGAGTTCACAGTGGAAATGAATCAATTGTACTAAAATTGTTGTATCTAAGTGTTTCGTTGCATAAAGTATTTTCTTATCTGCTCATAAAAAAATTCATTTCCTTTCAATAATACAACGAATAAGTGCACAAAGTTACTAACTCCTAGAAGGACAGCTGTAGCGCAGTTCTTGTGATGTAACAAATCTAGCTGTTGTCAGTATAAGAGAAAGTTTATATTCAAGACCTATTATATAAATAATTAGATAAACTATTTTCTAATAAAATTCCGTACTTAGCAGGAAATTACCTTTAATCATGATTTCATATCGGATAAAATGTTTTCTAAAATTATTGTCAATTAGGGGAGGAGGGGGGGATATGTCTAAGAAGTTTTATTTTCACCTCTCTTTTCAGTTCTCTATGCTTATTTTTAAACTTTACAAAAAATTATAAACTTTTGCCAAAAAGTTTTTAAAAAAAAACACCATAAAAAGCTTTTTTTTGTAAAAAAAATCACTTTTTCCCTTTTAAATCACGTGTTTTTAATCCAATCTAAATATGAACAGTTTGAAGGAAATTGGGAGTATTTTAAAATACTAAACCTTACTTTATAGAATTTAAAATACTATGTAAATATTTTTTTACTGAAAATGATATAATACTTACAATTCACAAAGGGGAAAATTCGCTTCGAACTTGTGAAAGGGCCTATATCTCATTTGTTACTAAATTGAACTTTCAATCAATAAAATGAGAAGACATATAACAAAAAACAAAATTGTGCAAATAAACGCAAAACAAACAAACACTTTTGGTGTACTTATTATGTAAAGGAGAAGGAATAATATGAAGCATTCAGATGCCATTTTTCATAAGTTAACATGTGTAAAAAAGTTGTACTTCAAAAAAGGAATACACTATACCCTAATAAGTATTTGGACACTTAAGCAAATACCGATATATGCGGTCCTGTTACGCGCCCTGCTAGCCACCATTAAATATGTTGTAGGAAAACATAGGCATCACTCGCAATCAAGAAGCTAAGAAGTACAGAGTTATTGATTTCAAAAAATGTGATATCAACGGTACCACAGAAATGGTGGATCCTTAAGGACATATCTAATGAGCTAACCAAAACAGACCGTAACTTATGTGATCCATAAGCGAGAGGGAAACAATGATTATCATTTTTAAAATTCACTTGATCCACATGTTCCAAGTGGCATTCCTGGCGCCACACTTATGCCCTAAAACGAAATTTGTCAAATTAATCTTTCGGATGTATTGGGTTGATGCATAATTATCCGGCGTTTTTTCAACAAATTTTATTTAAGGCGATATCGTACCCTAAAAATCATTAAACTGTCGAAAAAAAATTTATTGGCTTATTTGATACTCCAAATATTTATAAATATGCCTGCAAAATTTAAAAGCTTTACCTGTATTTTTCATTAAGTAATGGAGCAATGTTTGATTATAACAGCAACTACCACGCCTACATTTCAGATTATCTGTAGAAAAGAGCTGATAAAAAATGAATTAATTATTTTTCTAATGCTCATCAATGAGATTGACATTATATATGCAGTAATAAATCATTTTAAGAAAGAATTGTGCAATCCATGCAAAAATTCTAGTTTGTGAGTTATTTACTGGAAGATAAAATGGATTTGGTCAAGATTTAAAAGTTGTGCGTGCTTTTTATGATATTATTATAAATGAAATTAAAACTTCAAAACGGATTCTCCAAAGCACAAATACCAAAGCTCATTTTGATAACTCAGATAATTAAATTCTAATTCGCAAGAATAGAAAAACTCTCCCATTTTTATATATTTGTTTTTGGTGATATATATATATATCCCATGTGTGCGAGATTCAACACTTTTATTATTAAAATATTTTAAGATATTTATTTAAACAAATGCACATATACAGTTCTTAGATTTTGATGTATTTACCTATAAATTACTATTTTATTTTGCTTTTATTCGTGTACAATATTTAACATGCGAAGGCTTTTAAAACCATGGAAATAAAAATAAATGCATAAACATCTTTTGTACATGTTGTGCATTAGCTCTGAGCATGGAATTAGCTCTGAAGTGTGTGTATTTATTTTTTTTATAATTATTAAGATAAAGTTTTATGAAATATTGATCTTTCATTCGTTTTTTTTCTATATATTCATTATGGCAGTATACTGTTTAATTGTTCTACATTTGTGCAATTTTTTATGGTAAGTAGTTTTAAATAAGCTAATTAATATTTCATAAAAGTTTCAGACTATTCGATGAATATTATATCATGCTATTCATGAAATGAAAACTTCAAACTCATATTTCTCCATGTTGAATTTTTGTACATATACTGTTATTCAAAAACCCTAAGCTTTTTTGATAATTGAAGTATGGGTTTGAAATTTTTTATACATGTTCTGAAACGTATGTTTTGTAAAACTGTGCATAGAATTAGCTCTAACATGAATTAGCTCTACTTTTTCTAAAAAAATTTCAAAATCAAAATTAATGTTTTTTGGGAATTTTTGGAAGTTTAACTATAAAAAAAATTAATAAAAAATTAAAGAGCAGCATCAGAAAAAAAAACCCATGCACAGTTTTATGTAGTATATTATAAGGTACTTGGGAAAAAAAATTTGAAAGAAAAGAGACATATTTAAAAAAGCCTTAGGGATTTAAAAAATGCTTAATAAAGCTAAAAAAATTTGAATTTTACAAACAGTTTGCAACAAATTAAAAAAATTTTGTATGGAATTATGAAAAATTAACCTTTATAAAATACAATTAAAACCAAATATCAAATATTAAAAGTAAAAAAAAGTGTGAAGATGGTACCATATCGACTTAACAAATCAAAAACAATATTGACAAAAACATGTGTAAACTATTCGGGAGCGTAGTCACCGTCTACTTCAATTACTGCTTCCCATTTGTTGGCAGATGGTCGATTCCGCGAGAGAAGAAACGATTCTTAGAGGCGATCCACGCTTTGACATCGGCAACCAAGTCATCCGATCGTCGATTCCGAGCCTGGTCGTCGAAATCCGATGGCCGACCTCTCTAAGCAGTTATCACCTGATTTGAAACGGGCAAACCACTCCCTACACTGACTTTCGCTGATTGTTCCTTTGCCAAAAAGTTCGTTGAGATCGCGAAATGACAGTGCTGCTTTCCATCCTTTCTCGAAGTGGTAGAGCATGATTTAGCGAATATGACAATGGTTTTCAACACGCATTTTTCTAAAACAACAGAGAAGATTATTTTTACACAAAAATAATAAACAAAATGCTGTTTTTCACTGATGAAAAACGTGCTGATATAAACGCCGGATAATTATGCATCAACTTCATATTTGCACGCATACCTAATTTCGTTTATCTAGCATAACTCCTACTTTGTGCAAGTATTGTTATTTTCATATGTGTGTTGTAATGTATGTAACGGATAAGTATGATTCAGTTCAATTAGCAATCAAGTAATAATCTGTGTGCAAAAGCAAATAAATTAAAGCTCTTTTTAATTCTTTTCTTCTAGGGAGCAGATATTATAGTGTTTCCTGAAACTGGATTACTCCCATTTGTAAAACCAAGTCGTGAATGGATGCTAAACGTTATTGAAGATATTCCTGATCCAAAGAAAGTGGATATTAACCCGTGTAAAGCGGAAAGTCTGTTCCACCATCTCCCAATTCTGAGAAGATTAAGTTGTTTGGCAAGAAATAACCATCTTTGGGTTGTGGCAAATGTAGCAGATTTTACAAAATGTGACATAAATACCAATTGCATTAGGAATAAAAATAGCAAAAAATTGTACTTCATGCCCAGATATGGCTATTTTTTGTACAATACAAATGTTGTATTTAACAGAGACGGAAAACTTGTGGCTAAATATTACAAAAGACATCTTTTCTTTGAAGCAGAAATGAATATCCCTGACATTCATAAACGCATATATTTCGATACAGAATTTGGAAAATTTACTACAGTAATTTGTTTTGATTTAATATTCAAAGAAGCCGTACAAGCTCTTGAAGAACCTGGTGTTCTCAATATTGCCTATCCGACATACTGGTTCGATCATACTCCATTGACATTCTTTTCCATAGCTTTGCAGCAAGCTTGGTCGATGGCTAACAATGTAAATCTAATAGCAGCAAATGTACACTTCCCGCCAACAGGATCTATAGGGAGCGGTATTTATTCACCGAAGATAGGTGCTCTGGTATACACTAGTAACCCAGATGGTCGAAGTAAGCTTCTCATTTCAAATGTTCCAACGAGGCCGGATAGTTCTACCATGCGAGTGATTTTGAAACCA
>BMAO01000728.1:0-67040 GCA_019973975.1 Trichonephila clavata | reverse complement strand
TTATTATGACAACTGGAATAGAAAAAGGTATTTACACTTGATCATGAATTGAACAACTACTCATCTGGCGATGCGTATAAAACTGCCATGTTGAACCCTAGGACTTACTGCTCCGCTTCTGAGTTACAGGCTGCCTGAACTCTGTTCTTTCGGTTTCCAGATTTTTCATAAGGGATATCTCTTTGCTGTATTTTGGTGAGAATTTTCAAACTGTGTTAAAAACATGAGGTTCAGTGGCAAAAACTTGGATACCTATGTGTTTGTTTCTTCTTATATTGAATCGAAATTTTTGAAAGCAACACTTAAGTCATCAGAAATTCTTAAGCTGGGAAAAAATGACTATATAAAATCTAAAACCAGAAACAGTACAGAAGAATCAAATGTATACATATAAGGTCAAAATGAAAATAGAATAATAAACCTGACACAGCCTTAAATCAAAATAGGTATTACAATTGACTACATACCAAATAAATCAAATTTTTAAGTTGAAAAGAAATGACAGAATTAAATCTAAACCCAGAAAGGTTTGGAATAATCATACCAAAAATAAGGTTAAACAATGTATATTAAACTAATTTAGTTATTGAAAAAATATATAACATGTTTAGCTGTAAGACCGATGCATCTTCCTATCAGAATCCGTTTGGGTCCTAAGCAGTAATAACAAAGATTCTTGCGTGTTTTTATATTAAACAAGATATCGATCATTGGCATGGCCAAGTAATTTTAGCGCATTTTCACATGTTGTATTTTACAATAATGCAACTAATGAACTTTTTACTAACAGAAAGTAGTACTATGCTTAAAAAAATTTTTAAATAGCACGATTTGCGTGGTCCAAATTTTGACTGCGTTGATGTTAATACACAAGAATACAGATTTTTATTTACGTATAAGATTTTTTCTGACATGTTCCTTTTTTTTCTGTGGTGTTTATGGTAGTTTCATCTAAATCAGACCTTTGCTTATCTATTTAAGGTTGCTTTTCGGTTTGAATTGATGTTTACTAGGTTACTTCATATATATTTTACGTTTATTCTATTCATGTTTGAATTTTTCTATATTTTAAGTTTTTCTGGCAAAATTAAGGCTTAATTTTCTTTTGTTTTCTATAACCTTTTAATTTAAATTATGCTATATTTTCTATTTTAGTGTCTCACATATGCAAGTTGGCAATTGTTGCAATAATACTTCAGTAAATTTTCTTTTGTTATAAGCTATATTCTGGTACTATTTTGCTACATTGATGAAGCATGGAATTTGCCGATAAAGGTAAAAAGCAATAACATTTTTTGGAGCTTACGTATTATTGCAAATAATGCCAACTTAATTAATAACTCGCCAAATTGGCAACCATATGCTTCATTTCATATAATGTCGCCAATAGGTTGTGATAATATGTAAGTATACCATAGAAAATGACACTCCATTCAAACTAATTGGGATTATCAGATTGCCGATATCATGATTTAAGTTAGAATTTATGATACTTACATATAAGCATCATCACAGCCAATTTGGTGCAATCCTAATCGCTTCTTGATATTAAAACAACAAAGATTCTTACATGTTTTTAAATATAAAAAAAAAATCAGTCACATTTTGTTGGGATTTGCTTAGTGCCAGTTTGGTTGTAGTGATGCTAATACGTAAGAACGCGAAGGGCTAATATGAATTTTTACTTATATATGAGATTTTCTGGCATATTTTCCAACCTGTTATTAAATAGATTTTGGCATATGTTCTACTTGCTGCTTATTTTATTTTTTTCTCCTCATAGTTTTTATAACCGATAAGTACTCATTTTTTGATCTCATGGAAAGAAGGTTAACTTTATTCATCAAGAAGATCTTCATGGAAACTATTGATGTGATTGAATGCATAACAAAGTAATTTTCTTTTGCACTTCAAAATTCTGAGTTAATGCAATTTTTTGTTGTGTTGCATTATGGTTTAATTTTCCTTCTGACAATCGGTTCTTCATTTTGATTTTTGAAGATTTTATACATATGCATTGTATATATTTGTTTACATATGTATACATTTCTATGACATTTTTTTTTTTTTGGTTGAAAAAAAAAGATTATTGCTTTCTTTCCTTCATCAGCAAATACCATATTTTCATCATTTCAGAAAAACGTTTCAGATGCTGATTAATGTTGATCAGATTTTTTGTCACATGGCATATCGGCTTAATTTTGCTTCTGACAATCTTCAAGTATATAAAATTTATTTATATCATTTGTGATCCAAAAATGTTTGTGAAAAAAAGATGCAGCTTGAAACGATTTTCTCATATTTCTCTTTGGATTTCTTTAAAATTAAATGTTGATGCGATTTTACTTCTCATGACATCAAGGTTTAATTTTGCTTCTGATATGTTCCTCTTATTTAGTTTTATGAAGATCATATAATTTATACATATGCTGTCCATATGATATGTTTCAATGATCACTAATTATTTATCATTGTATTTTCTCATTTGTTTGTTCTTTACGACTGAATAACAAATATTTTTAATCGAAATATTGCAAAAAAGTATTGTTTAAAAAATTAATTTTTTATCATCAAGGTTTAGTATTTCTCTCATTAGGTTTTTTTATGTTGCTTTTTTTATCTGTTTTAGATGGGTTTTTTTTATTTTGGTTCTTGCTAATTTAATTTTTTCTCTATTGTATTACATCTAAATTTTATATTTAATCTAATATAGATGTTGGATAGTATTACATCCATTCCTCATGTAATTTAATGCGACAGTGAAATTTAACTTAATAGTTTATTATAATATAGGCCTATTTTAGATATTTTTAAAAATTTTAGTTTGTACTAATTTAATTTTTTTCCAGTTGAAGGCTTCCTAATATTTTATTTATGATAATATTTTAGTGAAAGGGTTTTATCGTAATTAATTTTTTCTTCTGATTTATATATTTCATGTTATTTTACTCATAGTTCCCATAGCAGAAATATACTACTATTATCACTTTTCCCTTATAATTTGTATTTATATTTTAAATTCCTATTTACCTTTTTAGCATGTTAATTTTCTCTCTTACATTACATACTTCATATGAAATCATTCTTAACTGTTAAGCAAAATTTCAATATGAACACTCATAAAAAAAATAACTTCTAACCTTTAGATACACTGCCCTGTAATGGCTCAGTCCTCTTTAAAATATATCAGGTTTGCAAAGAAAAAGCTGGATTTTTAAAAAAATTTAAACCGTGCGAAGAACGGGTACGACACGTGAAATCAGTGTTGCCAACTTGGCGAGTTATTTTGAACATTGACATTGGTGCAATAAAATCTAAGAATCTACATTTTCTTCTATTGAAAAGGTTACTACTTTTCCTGATACTTACGTATTAGAGTCACTGTAGCCAAAGTGGTACTTTTTTCACCAAAATTGGATTTTTTCCCCTTATAAGACACATAAGAATCTGTTATTTTGATATCGTGGTGCAAATTTTGCTGCGGTGACGCCAATACATAAGTACCCTTTTCCTTTATTGGCAGATTCCATGTTTTTTCCATTGTAACAAAAAAGTAGAAAAATGTAACTTTAGAAAATGACACTCAATGTAAACTGATATCAACAGATTGTCAATATTGTGATTTTAATTTAGAATTTCTATTTACGTATAATATTTTTTGTCATGCTTTTTTTTGTTGTTGTTCTGAGCTGCTTATGATAGTTTCCTCAAAATCAAATCTTAACTTATCAATTTGAAGTAGCTTTTTGATTTGAATCAATATTATAATTTCAATGTACTATATGTAAGGTTACTTTTATATTTTTTTTATTTCTTTTTCAATTTTAAATATTTAAGATTTCAGTTATGTGCTTTTTTGTTGTTCAGAACTGTTTATGGCAATTTTATCAAATTTAGGGCTTACTTTTTCTGTTTTAATAACCTTTTAATTTAAATTAAAATATAATTCCTATTTAAGTTCTGAACTAATACTCTATATTAGATGTATTACTGAGATGTTAGATAGTATTATATGAGGTATGGGTGCAATGCTAATTTAATTTTTTTTCAGTTGAATGCTTTCTAATATTTCTTATTTATGATAGCATTTAGTGAATCAGTTTATCATCATTAATTTTTTCTTTCGGCTCATCTATTGCAGGTTATTTCTCCCATAGCAGAAACTCACTACTGCTATCACTTTTCTGTAATAATTTTTATTTATATTTGCATTCATTCATATCTATTTACTCTTTAGCTTGCTAATTTTCTCTCTTACATTGAAATATTTGTTTTTGTTAAATTATTATTTACTTTCAAGCCAAATTGCAATTTGTTTAAAATTATTTCTGTGAACATTCATTTGAAGAAAAAAAAATGTTTTTAATTTTTGGTTTTCTACTTCATACAGGGTTTTACCCTCCCTAAAAAAATATTATAATTGCTATGATAGAAGAATTTTTTGTTTTTAAAATTTAACCCGTGCGAAGAACGGGCATTTCAGCTAGTATATATATATATACATAGGGAGAGAGTGAACTAATAGTAGGAATTGAAAAAAGAGCATGAGTTTTATGGATTGTTGTAACAATGAACACCCGGTTTGGCTAGTTTGTCTGAAAAACTGGTTTTCGACGACAACTTTTGTCATTGTTTTAACAGTTACAGTATTACAACAATGGTGATAAATCTAAATTTTCAAATGACTGGTCAAAACCCGGAAATTAATTTAATTAAATTAATTAACCGGTTAATTAATGAATTAATATTTGAAAAAACTATAATAACATCAAGTGCCATCCACTACAAGATTAAAAAATTATTTTGATTAGATGAAAAGAAAGAATTTTTTTAACGATTGCATGTTTGAACAAGATAAATAATAATATATATGTACATAAATATAAATGTGAGCTAATAGTAGGAATTAAAAAATGCAAACTACTTACAACACTAATTCGTATGATGAATAAAACATTTCTAATATACCACCACTTTATACTATCTACTACTTGCACCCGCGCGCGCACACACAAAAACATTTATATATATACGAGGGCTATTTTTAAAGTAAGGTCCGTAGGCGCGTATAGTTCCCTAGTTCGCGCGTACGCCACAACGAGGCCCTCTGCGCCACTGACTGTGCGAACTAGGGTTTCTGATTTCCAGGGTTTTTACCTTCCGGGGAATGTAATTATCGTTCCCAAGATTCCCAAAAATACATCAAAATTTTAAAAAATTTAAAAACAAACTATTTTGAAAGAAAATTATTAATCATTATATAAAAAAAGGATGCATCTTAATTTCAAAATTAATTCTTATTCATATAATGAGCTAAGAAGTACAAAAAATACGTAATAAATTGATTATTTTAGAAAGCAATTTATACTTTTATCACTCAGGCATGGAAAAAATGTTACAGTTAAAGATTTTGAAAGTTAAATATCTCGGGGAAAAAATTCACATTTGAAAAATAATTACTAAAATTAATGTTCTTTTACTGACTCACATGTGTTTGAAAATTAACCAGTCAAAGCTGAATCAATTATTTCTCTAATGTTGCTACTAAGAGATAAATATTAATATATATTTGAAAACTCATTTGCTGCCGAAGTGCTGATTATGTACGTTAAAAATATTAATTATTGTATTTAAGATATTTTATTTGTATAACCGATTTCTTGTTTATGGAATTGCTGTATTATTGTTACATAAATATAAATAAATATTAATATAAGAATCTCACACTAAAGTTAAGTTTAGAAAAATAATAAATAGGAACAATTGCGCAATTTCTTATAAAAATATTCTCCACCAAACAGTTTGTGGGTTCATTCCCGTCTTCAAATTGCTGATTCAATTAAATAACTCATAACAAAGACAAGTATCCGAAATTTTTTTAATAAAAAGATTAAATAAATTATAGTTTTAAGTATTAGTATTTACATTATCCACATAAATCACCATCTTAGAACTTCGATCACACAGTGCTGGAAATGCGATTGCTTAAAAACCCAATATTTCTTGTTAACCAAGCTCGATACACCCACGACTAGCTGTGGAAAAATTCTCACCCCCCAAAGTTCTCATATTACACTCTTACCCCACAGTTGGGGTAACGAACATTCCTTCGTCTGGAAGTTCGGGGTGAACGTTCGCAAATTGCCAAAGTAAGTTCAGTTAACGATGTCCGAGATTGAAATTTAAGGTCAAGTCAAAAATAGCTACCTCATAGATAATTCAAGCCCCTGTGTGATTCCTGGGAAATCCCGGGAATAGAAAAAAGTAGAAAAATCTTATGATTTCCCGGGAACCCGGGAAAGAAACCCTAGTGTGAACACAATCGTGCCATGTCCATCTCTGTTGCAGTCGTACAAGCTTCGCTGTGCTTCATTAAAAGGTTCAACGTGATAGAATCGCACGCCAAGTGGGAGGGAGATAGGTTTGTTATCCATTTTTTGACTGCGAGAAACATGTCGGTTGCAGACATTCTTCACCAGATAACAGAAGTTTAAAGCACTGAAACAATGAGTAACAGCAAAGCTCTAAAATGGGTCCGGAAGTTTAAAGCTGAGAGTCTTACACTTCTCGAACGACTCGAGACTTAATCAAATCTTTTGGCAGGGAGGTTTCGGACCATGCACCATACAGCCCCTTCATTGCTCTCAGAAATGTGCACCTTTTCTGCAAACTCAAACACAGTCTCGGCGGGAAGCGCTCCAGTGACAACAAAGAAGTGAAAGCGGCCGTGAACTCTTGGCTGTCCGACCAAGCGGCAGACTTCTTTGAAGAAGGTTTTCAAAGCTTAGTTCTAAGGTATGACCAGAGCATTAATAAATTTAGCAACTTTGTTGAAAAATAGGCAAAAGTATGTACAATCCAAAAATGAAAGATTTTTTAAGCAAAATATTTTCGTTAACTTTTTAAACAAACCTACCTTACTTAAAAAACAAACCTCGTAAATATATATAATATAAACAATCGGGCCTCCATTTTACGAACCTTTATTTTGTGAAATTCTTTATTTTGAAAACTTTTTCCTATAACCAAGAACATTATGTAATTTCCTTCGTAAAATAACCTCCAAATAGCGAAGTGAATTTTCTATTTAATGAACTTTTGTGATTCGAAATTTTCTCTTTATTTTTAAAGTACTTCTGATAAATTATATATTTTCTCTTTAAACATATCTTATGGGGATCAATGAGTTAGAACTGGTTTTACCAAATGCCGTACTCACCGAGAGCAATAAAATTGGCATTATTTTTTCAAACGAAGTTAACAGGGTTTATCAGTAAATGAATTTAAGAATGCATGTGGTAATGTATATATAAAATTACTGGTTAGAAATTAGAAAATAATAGTTGTTTAAAATTACTTGCAAGTATAAAATTTGGAAATGTCATTAAAATTCCTCTATTTTAAGATAACTTTTTAAAGTTTTGAAAATGTAATATATATTCCTAAATAATGTCTCCCCCCTCTGGTTTTGCCTGATGTTTTCTTTTTGAATGGTAAGACAAAGAAAATAAATAACTATTATTTTACAGAAAATACGCTTAAATGATTACTTTTTTATTAATATATACTGTTTAAGAATTTAAAATTTATTTTACGTAATTTATAAAACATATTTAATTTAAGTTTGAGTTTCTATTTAACGAATTTTCCACACAACGAAATTTTTCAGCATTTATTGACTTCGTGAAATGGAGGTCGTATATATATACTCGATATATATATGTATATATATATAAGAAAAAATGTTATTTAATTTAGGAGAGAAGGTATAAAGTTCTAGGAAAAAGCTTCTAGTTTGAAGTCACTTGATCGATAGTGTCTTATAGTCGAACTAAAAAGCATCCAAAGAGCTATTGATGCGGCTCTCGTTTTAACTACTCTTAAAATTCACTTAACTTAACTTGCTTCATAATACCCAGGTACTTTTATTCAAAACTTTTAGTCCGCATCACAAGTGAGTTAATCTATTCTAACTAATTCAAAGATAACGCAACTCTTAATGAACACACTCAGATTAAAACTGAATAAATTTAGTTTATTACATTATTAAATTATACGATTACATTATAAATTTAGGTTTTGAATTAAACACAAAGAATAAGAATTAAGGAAACATAGAATAAGGATTAAGATTTCCACTGATCTGAAACGGAGGTGAGAGATAGAGGGCGGCATGAACCACTTTTTAGATGCTTCTTATACGTCATCAGTAGTTGTATAAAAAGGGGTCTCTCTCTGAAAACTATCGCGCAGCGCCTTTTGAGGAAGGGCAAATCTCACCATTTGTCCCTACACGCACTCTTTCACAAAAAAAACCCTATTGGTCTGTCCCTAGCGCAAAGTTACCATTTCAATTAAATTTATCCTTTTTTTCACCCTTGAATGCCAGCGACAGCGCCGCCCCTGTAAAAAATTTCAACCACACCTGTAAACAAGGGGAACACACAAAATTACGAATGGTTTGGGGACCATCCCATTGCCAGCCTCCCATCACTATTGAAGACTCTTCGTATAATTTTCAACTTCGTTTAATTGACAAAAACGACGCCTGAAGTAGTGGTTTATTTTCCAATCTTCCATCGTTCTTTAACATGACAATTTTGTGTGTTTGCGAGCCTTGTCAGATTTAACGTTGTAACGTAATGACCACAGGTTTACTTAAATTTCTATATAGCGAGATAGATCACACAGCTTTAATAAAGTTACTTTTTTATTTACAATTTTTAATTGTAAGTTAACATCTTTACTTATTGTAACTATCGTAAGCAAATTTACACATAAAGCTATCGGATGCATTGTATCATCGCCGGGTAAACTCCTCCCATTGAATATCTTAACGTCGAAGATCCAGCAAAGTAGTCAAGCAGAACCTCACGTGTCTTTTCGTATATTTCTATTGTGTTCTGGTCCATTTTCAGACCATCTCCTTAAACATTCTAGGTGGGTCTCTCCCACGTCCCTTCAATCTATGATTGGAAAAACATAGGCTTTCTCACGAAATCCCCAGATGCTGTTCAATTAACATTGGCTCTTTTGAGACAAAGTTCTGTGTGGCGTACGACGAACTTGTCATCAAATGTCGAGAGTCATTTCGACGGTCATAAATTGACATGTTATTGCGACGTATAGTACATAATTCCTGGCATGTCCCCCTCACAATAGCATGCCATCTTCTCCACATATATGCGGTATGGCCACGTGTTATATAGAACAAAAGAATGGAGAGCAGCTGAAACAGGGTGTCCTTATCTAAAACCTGATTTGAAGGAGAGGCCATATGGCTCGTCTCATCGCCAGCGGTTCACGGGAAGAAACGAGACAACGCTGGATAAGTAAAGACGTTACAACATACACTGTCGCTTTACGATAAATATTTATTCGTAACATGACTCACACTCACAACTCGACTGAAATAGCTCCTACAAATGCATCTATAGGACAATACGATTATCGCAGTCGTTGTATTGAGTCTTGCAAAAAAAATCCATTTTGACAAATAAAGAATGAAAAAATTCTGCTTTTAAAACTGTGACTCTTCTGACTCTCTACTACTACTAACTCATATTAAAGTTTTGATAAAATATCACGAAAGGAAATTATTTGTGATAAGAGCTGTTAATTCCTTATGGAATTCTTTTAACTAACAACAAACGATTGCATGTTGCAAACGATTAACAAGTACAAAAGGATTTCTTAATCTTTAATTTCCGAATAGTCATTTAAAATGTAGTCGTGTCTTGCGTGATTTAACCCTAACGTGCATGTTAAGGATTAATATTTCCCTCAATTTAACCATTGCACTTAGCATTTAATCATTCATTATAAGCCCATTTTCGCAGTAATGTATTTAATGATACACTCTAATTGTTCCACTGAGTGTTAAGCATTTGGAACCTTTCTTCTTGGATAAATTATCCATGAAAGAGAAGAGGCAATTTAATCTTGGTGGAGATGCGAATATCTTAAAATAGGAAAAGTAATTTAGTTCGGTGTTTAAAACATTTTTCGATATGACTGGTCTCTGAAATTGGATTTTTACTTTTAAATTCGGCTTTTGCTGCAGTCAGTTAATACCGTTTGGGAACGCTTTAAATTAATGTGTTGGTTTAATTAAAATTTAATGTTAAATTTTTGGCTGAGGATTACAAAATATGTTCCACTGATTTACGTACTTTAAGCTCATGAAATTCTCGCAAACTTTCTGTATGTGTAACATCAGATGATGTATGTCTTAGTGGTATTATGAACGCAATTAAATAATTAATGAAAAATGTGTTTGTTAATGTGTATCTGACAAATTATATGCTTTCGAATTAATAAAATTTCTCACCAATTCAGGGTAAATAATCCAAGTACTTAAATTGATTTGGTATTTTCTTAAAAATATTTAAGGAGATTTTATCTTTCTTAGTACTTAAACAGTTTATTATTCAATGATTTAGTCATTTTCATGGAAGTGTGAATAAATTGATAAATTTATAAATATTTATATATGTTTACATATTATTTAAGCGTTAATAAATTATTTCGTAAATATGTTTAACAAATAATAAAAGTTACTTGATAATTACTATTTAATTAACAATTAGGAGAGAAAAAAGAGAAAATTTATAATTACTGCATACATTTAATTATTTTAGCTAAATAGAATAACTAATGCAGGGAAGGTAGTGTTTGTCGTTAAAACGATCATTAAGTTGAAAAATCGAATATTTTCGTTTCTCCTCACTCAATACAATTCATATTTGAACAATGTTCTCACCTGATATTATGCTACGATCCAGTGAATGTCAAGCTAAATCGTATATATACAATCATGCATATATATGTATATATTAGGTTGTCAAGTATGAAAGGGAGCAAACAACGCACATAATTGAATTCGATTTTTTTTCTAATAAAAACTAAGATTCTAAGATGATCTGTTAGTTTATTTCTAACTGAAATATGCGTTAAAAAGACAAAAAGCTGTACCTTTAACACGGAAAACAAATTATGTCAAAATATGGCGTCTAAATGAGGTTATATGCTTAATCTATCTTTGCTCCATTTCATACATGACAACCTAATATATACATATAAAATGACGGAAATTGAAATTCTAAAACTAAAAAACTAGTACAGAGGAATGAAATTTGGCAAAGTATTTCTTAGTGTAATACATTTTTTGATAACTATTTCAAGATGTCGTTAAAAAATGCGGGAAAAGGTCCATTAAATGCAAAATGGGAGGATAATAATGATTGATGCGATTGCTAAGTCTTTAAATGCAAGCCTGCAAACGCGCATGCATTCTGTCGTAAATGTACCGTATATCATATTGTGGAATAGAGTTCCACAATATGATATACGGTACTCTGTACCATACCACTAATACGGTAATCCGTATTAGTGGTACAAATGAGTGTTAAATCAACAATTGTTATTGATGGTTGCGGATATCATTGGATCTACCATCATAGCTCATAAAGTAGGCATGTTTCAGGCCTTCTTGATGGGAGAAGGATCTTGTATCAATTTGACTAAAGTCGCATGTCAACACATTGTAGAGAATTTTGGGTAACAGTAATAATATGACGACGAGAGTTATTCTGTTTGAAATGCCCACTTGATTACTGTTCATGAATAGTAACATAACCAGTTTCATAACCAGTTTGCCGAATACATTTGTAGTCAAGATATTTGGAATAGCGAGAGGATTTTGTTGTTGAAAGAAATTATTCCCAGACCATAACTCTTGAAGAAGTTTCATTGGGCCTACTTAGCAGACAGCATAGTACCAAACGCTCAACTGTCCTCCTTCTAACATATAAAGGGCCATCATGACAACAAGACAGAAACAGCTTTCTTCAGAGAACCCAGCAGAAAGTCAAATTTCTATGAAACCATTCTTGACGCTACTGAAGCCTTAGTTGGCAGTGGTTCGGAGTAAATGGAATATATGCTCTAGGACAGGGGTGGGCAGACTTTTCCAAGATACGGGCTACTTCTAATTTTTTCTAGGTGTTGCGGTCCACCAATTGGCACACACAAAGGGGGAAGGGTCCGGACCCTCCTCCATAGCCCATGATTTTTTTCCGATCGATTACAACCCCATGTATATAGTACGTAAAACTTTATTAAGTATTTGTTATTAATAATTTTTTATTAATTAATTCTAATTATTTATTCAGTAATTTATTTCTTACTGTTCTTTGTTCCCGCAATCTACAAAATGAAGAAAAAAATATATGTTTGGTAGCATATTGGGGTAGGATATGAGAATGGTAGACATTTGACCCTGGACCACCGCCCCCCTTTGAAAAATTCATGAGTGCGTCCACTGCCCAGGGTCATAGGTGTGGTGAGGTAAGGAAAAAGTCAACAATATTTATATTATAACTTAATAATAAATACGGAATATGTACTTACCTTCGTAGATAAAATAAAAAACTCACTTTTTTTAAACCTCGTTTAAAGCAAAACGCAAAATACAAACATGATAATATTAGCCACAAATATAATTATATCTAATGATGCATTTATTATCAAACAATTCAAAATACATTAAAAAATAAAACATTTTCATCTAAAGTTAGTTCTCGTGATTATAGTCAGTGGAAAACTTAGTCTGCGTACTGTCAGCCAATCTTGAATATTTTCATACACAATTACTTACTAACGGCTAATCTTCAGGCGGTCACTCCAAATTGTCTTGACGGTCCACCGGTTGATCGCGATCGACGTAATGCTCACTCTGGCTCTAGGATGTCTGGCTCAGAGTTGTTCTTCAAGCAATAAATTTTCTACAGTTTATTCTGTCACTCTGGTGTCAATAGGAAGTCTAATGTGGTACGATGAGTCACAGTCGTGTTAATGCGACTTTCTCTGTTCATTGGCGACTCGTCTGCAGCAGTACCACGAACTTTTTGATAAGGTACCTTCTCATGACCACTGGTATATCTTTAAAAAGTCTTTCCCCAATCCTTTTATGGAAAAAATCTCTTTCTTAAAGCCCTATTATACTGCTTTGCTTAGAGTCAGCAAGCGGCTGATATTGTCTTCTTTACTTCCTTAACCTCCTCGGTTTCTTGTATCATATGTGATACAAAAGTTTCATAATTTTTTTTTTTTTTTGTGAAGGCTGAACAACAAAAACAAGTTTAGGACTGGTTGTATCATATGAGATACAAAGTGAAATACCTCACATAATTTCCTCCTTTAGTCAACACATGGTACCTGTCTATGATAGTGATTTTAGTAGCGTCTTTGAATCAAAACAAGATGTGTGCACGTCATCGAAGTAAATATTTTTTCTTTATTTATACATAAATATTAAACTATTTTTAAAATATGCGTTTTCTTTGTATATGTACTTTTTACTAGTTAACAGGGGGAAAAAAGAAATTTTTAGGGAAATATTAAAGCATAATGACTTGTGAAATTTGTTTGTATCACTTCTAATACAATGGTACCCAATCACTTATAAACATACTTTTTAAGTCAACTTTGTTTTAATTTTTAGTTATATTTTTTTTGGGGGAATTTGAAGATTGATTGAAATTTCTTGAATTAAAACCTTTAGTTGAGATGCTTGCTTTCCATTTTTACCCATTTAACGCAGAGTTACAACTTGCATTCCACATCAAGCAGCTCGTAACAAAGAAGTTAGGCACATGCCTGAAATGGTTGGGGATAGGATTCATCAAGTAGGAGCAGGAATGAGAAGTGCTGGGCCGTAACAACTGTACAATGTACAGATTGCAAGGTTTTACTATGCTTTACAACAACTAAAAATGGTTTCAAGGTACTTAACAAAAATAAAAAATCTTATTGTAATAATACTAACAATATGTATCTAAAATGCCAATAAAACTTAACTTTCATGTTGAATTAATGAATTGCATGTATTGTGTGTGATTAAAGACAAAGATTAAATTAACTACTTCAAGCTTGCTTAATTCTTAAAAAAATTCTGATTATAGTGTCTTGTTCCTGATGTATCTATCACATGTGATACATTTGCCTAGCTTCTATAAATGAAAAAAAATATTGCACTTTTCCACTCTGGAGTTATGAGAACAATTATTTAAGTATCTCTTACAAAATATCAAGCTTTTATTTTTGTCTCTGATCTGAGGAGATGAAATGTATTCCAGACTAAAATCAATTTCACAATTACTAAGCAAGCGAATAATGTCTCTCATGAAGCTTACTCATGTGTACGAGTATATTTAGTGCAAATGTTATTTTCAAGTTAATAGTAGCGCTACGGCATCGTTTCTTAAACTGTGGGATACGCCCCCCCCCTAGGGGAGCTTGATAACTCTATAAGGGAGGCGCGATCATACTGAAAAGTCAAAAAAAAATATTATTTAAAAAATTATTAATTTACTGAAAGCAAGCAAACGAAATACATTCTGACATAATAAGAAATAAACACATTTTTTATACTGATAACACACACACACACACACACACACACACACACACACACACACACACACCACACACACACACACACACACACACACACACCACACACACACACATATATATATATATATATATATATATATCAGAACTGCATATTGTATTTAATAATTAATTTAGCAATACTAAGTTAAGAACACGTTTAATAATAGCCATTGACCCCATGGGCTTGTCATATATAAGCATGTACAAAAATTCACATTTTATAGTTTATACGGTTTATAATTAATCCCTTAACTGTCGATTAAAAAATGCGTGATTCGCTCCTTGTGCCACCGCTTTTCAAGTACGCGTGCTAGTGTGACGTATTGGAAGGGGGGGGGGAGAGAAAGGCAATAAATAGGCAAATCTTCTGAAATAATGAAATCCTTCGCAAACACTGTGGAGATCTTTTTATTGAATTTATTGCAATGCTCTCGGAATAATTTTATGAATACCAGTGCACAGAAAAGATTATACTTGTGAAAGACGTATGTATATACGTTCGGGGCAGTTAACGCTTTGGCTGAGCGAGATGTTTATATTCGCCGGTGGCACTTAAAAGGTAAAAGTCATATTGTAGCTTTAGCGTCAAAGTATAGAATTATTGAATTTAATACGTTGTTATAACATGAACGGGGCAGTGAAAATTATGATTGAATATTTGGGTGGCAAATATTGAAAGTTTGAAAAGCACTACGCTACGGGTAGAATTCATATTCTTCTAGTGAGCAATTTGAATGGACATCTATTTTAGTGGTGTAAATATGCCTCTAAAATTTTGTTTAAATACTTTTTCTTTTCTTGGTGTTGTGGAATTTCATTTTCCAAAACGAAAGGTATAGTTGATGGAGCTTGTAATGTTGAATCACAAACAAGTGAAAAGAGAGTTGTTCGAGTCCATGCCACCTCTCCTAACTTTCGTATCACACAATCCCCTGCATTATTTCATTAAAACAATACTTTTTTATAGGTATTTATAAGTACTCGTTTTACTTTCTGGTACTTAATATTTTTTCTTGTTTTTATAAATAGATTATTTAATTTTTGGTAGAAAAAACGCATTTGGGCTTCAAGCTTATGAGAAACCACAGCATAATAGCTATACTCTTGTTCTTCTTGGGTTGATTATTTTGGATTGATCCAAGGGATTGAGTATTGGTCAGGTCCAAATAAGGTATCATAGTGTAGATTAGAGCATTTAATGCATTTTAAATACACTTAAGTCCTCACAAGAAACAGGGTCGAGTGGCCGTGATAGCCTAGTGGTCAGGGTAATATAATCGTGACCAGAATTTCATTAGTTCGAGCCTAGTACTTCTAAAGATCGGCGTGTAAAGAGAATGATGCTCATTAAATCCGTCTGGACATTAACGTCCTCCCATTGGTCTTGTGTGGAAGTTAGGAGAAGGGGTACCAGTTAAGGTGTCGTCCACTTCATTTCATCCTGTTTCAAAATTACTAGGTTCGTCACCAAAAGCCCTCGTGCAGCTGAACAAGGCGATATTATTATTCACTCATTACTCATGACGCGGGGTTCAAGTTAAGAGATCAAGTAGATTCTGAAGTATAATAAATTGTCTGTTGATTACTAGGTCTAATACCAATACTATTCATATTACCCTAAATTGACACAAATTCTTTGAAAGTGTATATATATATAGAGATTTTTTTACCATTATGTTTCAGTTCTATATTTCCATATAATGTTTGAAATGTTTTCTTATGAAATAGAGACTTAATAGATTAAGCATGAATCTTTTTTTTTTAAATCTTTTTTTCGAAGGTCTGTGAACTGTGCTTACATTTCTCCTACACTCTGATTTCCGTTCAGTCCTAGGACCAGTTGACGGTTTTTTTCCGTCTATTTTTAAAAGATAAACGAACAAGATGTCACTCTTGTACGGCTATAGCTATTTTTAGACTTCCACTTACGGCATTCTTATTTACTGAAACAGTTCCAAATAATTATGTCAAAATAAAACCCACTGGGTTAATCACAGGCTATTCTTTCGTTAAATTGTCCGTAAAGCAAACCCTTCTTTTGACATTGCTGTTACAAAACGCTTTTCTTATAGGTGGAATTCTGTATAAAAGAAACCATCACTCATGAACTTTAAAAATAATTTTTTATCTCCATGTCAATTATATAGCACCACAATAATAATGCATTCATTGGCTATATTCTATGGCTTCATCCATGCATTTCTTCTGCAAACTTGATGCAACTTTTCACACGCGAATGGATAATTACTCAATACTTTGAAAAAAAATTCAAGATTTTACACAGAATAGGTGGTTATGCTTTCCTAGAAACTCTAATTTCAAAAAGTATAATTTCAAAAATACAAAAGGATGTTAATATCTTTTTTGTGTATTTAAGTCTTTCATATAAATCAAACATGGAAACATTTCAATTTTTGAATTAAATGCACACTTGTTATTTTTTTTTTTTGAAATTTTTTTTTAATTGAACGACATAAAATAAGGGGGAGTTATAAAAAAGAAAGAAAAAATTAAATTATGATGCGTTAGAAATTTTACAGTGGCTTAAGTTTCATATAAATGCTTTTAAAATAAATTGAAATTTATTTTTGAAACAAAAATTTCAGAACAGAGTAGTTATTTTAGTCTACAATTTTAATTTTATAGATTTATTTTGCTTTTATATATTTTGAATAAATGTCTTGTCTAATTCATCCTTTGCAGATTATTACTTTGAACAATATTGGTAATGTGTATTAATTCAATGAATCAAAATATTGTTATATACATATACATATATATATACACACTGTGAAAGAAAACAAACCCCAGCATTAAGAAAAAACTATTGCAGAGTACTTAAATTTGGACAATGCAATTGACTACTGAACATGTTTAAAATCACAGATTAATTTAAGTTCAAGAAAATGTATTTAAAATGTGAATTGCTGTTACATTAATAGTCGGAGTAAACTCTAGAATTTTGAATGCAAGCCTACAAGCGTGCATGCATTGTGTCATACAAGTGCCGAATGTTACTTATTGGTATGGAGTCCCATGTTTGTTGTACTTGCTGTGTCAATACAGTGACGTTCAGTGCTGGCTGTGGATGTGTGTGTGACGCTGGACTTGTCGTCCAATAACACCCCGTACGTGCTCAATCTCGTACTCAGGTCTGGTGAATTCGTAGGCCAAGGTAACATATCAACACTCTGTAGAACACGTTGTGCTACAAAAATAATGTGAGGGCTAAGGTTATCCTAAAGAAAACTTTCTCTTGAATAATGTTATGAATGATAGTAGTACAGGTTGATTTACCAGACTGACGTAGAGATTTGCAGTCAATGTGTTTAGGATAACCACGAGAGTTCTCCTGTTGTCATAGGAAATTTCATGACTCCAGTGTGTCTAGGCCGAAGGCAGTTTGTTTAGAGGTGTTCCTCTGGCCTCTTTCTGACTAACACTAACTTATAGACACAACCTGCTTGCATTAGAAAACATAACAGATCTCCACTCCGTCCTACATTAACTCTGGCTTGCCGCCACTGGCGTCGCAAATGGGAATGGTTTGGAGTCGTTGGAATACGCGCTTCAGAGCCATTGGCTTGGAGCTGCCCCTGAAATATCCAAATTCTAACAGTTCTGTTACTGTTATACCAGCTCCAGGTCAAATGTTTGCTACATACGCAGTACGATGCGCCACGGCCGTACGCCAAATACAGTGGTCTTCCCTCACAGTAGTGCAACCCGGCAGCCCGGAGGAGTCCAGTCTCCTTAAATCAATACCATCCCTTGACCACTGCTTCCAGAAATCATACACAGAAGATAAATTCCGAACTAGTCTTACTGCAATATCTGGGAAAGAAAATCCACCTTCTCATAGCCCTATAATAGGACTTCGTTCAAACTCAGTGAGCTGCTGATAATGGCTTCTTCGCCTTCTTGAAAACATTCTTTGCAAACATCAACTCAATACGTCAAATTTTACAAACAAATAACACGCACGAACTTTACAGAACGAATTAAAAGCTACCCTGATTTCCCAGTTCAGAGTTGCGCTACTGGGGCCACATTTAAGCGCGATGAGCGAAATTTGAACCGTTTTTATCTTTCAGATGTATAAACACTGCTACCAAATTCTGTTTATCTAACACAAGTCTTTCTTCGTGACGGGGGTTGGTTCAGTCAGTATGTATATATATATATATATTATATATATATCTTGTAGAGAAATTTTGACCATATATATATATACATAATAATCTGCTCTAAGAAAATTTGAAAGAGAGCAAATTTTAATGGAACAAGTATCTCCGTAACAGCATGACCGGTAGGTTGATCGTGTTCTGCTTTTTGTAGTATTTGTGTAAAGTGGATAAATAACGGTGAAACAAGATATAAACACCTAGCAGTTGGAATTTCACCCATCATCAAAGAAAAAGGACCTCGGATAATATGTTCCGTTTAGTAAAGCAAAACTGAAGCCAGACAGTGCGTTAGTTGATGCAGGTTCAAGTTCAAGTGTTCCGGAACACGCGCTCAGTGGACACTGTTTGATATGGATTTGCACAACAGACGTGTCCCTCGTGGTTTTCTATTAATCAAGCGTTATTTCCATCTACGCCTAGAGTAATATCAGAAGTATTGAGACTTTACCATAAATAAGTTGAAAAGAGTTTCTTGAGTGTATGAATCACAATTTCTCATTTATCACGTAGATGGTTGTGTCAGAGAGCGCCAACTTTTACTATAGAACAGTTGCCCCCTCTACGACGTGTGACTACCGGGCTAGTTTTAAAGATTAATTTTATGGAAAACAATGCACGAATACCTTTTAATCATCTTCAAAATACTCCACTTTCCTATTAATGCAAAGCTGTATACGTAGTTTTGTTAGTTGTTAGTTTAAAGCAGTGCTGCGGCGCATTAGGAGTCACTATCTTCATTAAGTCTGCCGTTTTTGGCTTAACCTACACTATAGACTGAAAATGTATTCCAATCAATGCATTTTTATTTTAAGAAACAGGTAGAATTTAAATGGTGTTAGATCTGGTGTGTACGGTGGATGCACGAATACAGTAATGTTTTTGACCGCCAAGAACTGTTTTACAAAGAGTGCAAGTTGCCCTACGGAGTTGTCTTGGTACAAAATCAAAGTGTTGTTGCCTTGCAGATAAGGCCATTTTTTACTCACTTTTTCTCTAAGTTTTCTCAGGACATCAATGTAGTACTGCTGATTTACCTTTGGCCGTGATGTACCCATTCAATCATGATGTCTTAAATATCGAATAAAAATGATGAGCTTGACCGATTCTCAATGTTACAGATTGACCCTCCCCCCAGAACGTCAAGTACCTTAGATTGTTTTTTCTATAACCTTGGTACTTTGAAAGCCTTTCAAGAAAAACATAAGACAGTTAATTTGGATCATGATGTAGAAGCAATAAAAATTTCTGCCACACGTAATTACAGATGTAAAAAAATAAGGAAATCGCAAAAATAATCTTGCTTTTCGCATAGCACGTCGAAAAGTAAAAATTGTCTCTCTGCGGGAAGAAAAATATTCAAGGAAAAAAAGAAAGGGTTACACATAGTCCTTGGGTTTTTATAAGCATAAATGTAAAAAAGTGAAAATGTAAACTTGAACTAATATAAAATGTTTGTAAAATGGGTTCATTTGTATGTTATTTATCGCAATTTTTAAAAAAAATATACGATACCGAAAATTTTGAATTTTAAACATACAAAATTATAATATTCATATAAAAACTTTATGAAATTTTTATCGTGTGCATGTAGAACGTACAGTACTTTTTTAGTAATTTTATTGAACTTATATGTATATTATAAAAACTATAAATTGATTTGTCTAACAACAACAAAAAAAATCATTATTTTTCCTTCATTTAAAATGTTACGGATTATTTCCTTTAGCATGAAATGTTATGAAATTTTCTTATACATTGCTATTAATGCATATAACAAAAGTAGTATGCATTTTTTGAATCAAAGCAACACTTATTTAAAAAAAATATTTGAAAAACAGTTTTTAATAATAATTTATAAAAGAAATATTTTATGAATATCCCCAAACCCATACCAAAGTTTGTTGTGCATAGTTTGAAAAATAAGGAAATCAAATTTTATGTGTGTACGTCAATTATTGTACGAGGAGTAGCGTTTTAAAATCACGTCATAAATTAAAAATTTTTTTTTAAAATTAAATGGATTGCTTTTTGGGATATTTTGAGCAAATATTCTGCCTTACGTATTGTATATACATAGGTTACAAGGAAAAAAATCGTAAAAACCATAAAATCAAAGATTTTTGTTAAAATCGTACCTCTTCTCCTTAATGATCTTTATGATGCCTGGGGATCGGTAATTACAGCTCTACCGTATCAACCGTTTCTCTTGGAATGGGAGTTGTGGATAGTCTTACACAGGAGCACAGCTATATATATCCTCGAAAGGCGCTCTCTTTACACCAGAATGAAGTGCATCTTTTTGATGAACTGAAAACATTTAAGGCCATGACTCCATGAAGTAGATTGGTTGTCTTGTATCCAAATTGTTAACATGTTTTCGACGTCTTGATTGGACCCCATAGCGCTACATACTTTGACTATGTCTTGGTTTACTATGTACGATCTTAGGTACCGACCAAGTTTTTATAAGTCTTCTATAAGTTTATTACTAAACTCCCTTCCATTGTGGTATTGCTGCATACATGGGGCACCATAGAATAAAAATATATCTAGCAAATACTTTGAAACCTCTTCTGCTCTCCTTGTCTGGAGAAACATTAAAGTCACAACTTCTTCAAATGATCCTGGAAAACTAAAATAAAAAACAAATCCATAATTTACATCAAGTTGACACTGAAGATCTACTTGACATCTCGAATTCAGATATGGAAACACCATGGGCTCAACCACAATGTCTTTCTTTTTCATATTTCGTTTTTGAAAAAAGGTTCACAAACACTCAAAAGCAGATTTATGTCATTTTGTATAATGTTTTTATATCGACGACTCAGTTCTTTTATCATGCACCATGTACAATAGAAACATGTGTTTCATGTAAAATATCAAAGAGCATGTCACTTGAATATCACATCAGGTTTTGCATCTGTTGCTGGCATATTTAACATTTCTGTTCCTTGAACTTCAAGGATATCATTATACTGAGTAACCAATAGTCACGTGGTACTTTTTTCTGTGCAGTTTTAGCACTTTTTTCTTCTGCTATGAAAGATAATGATTTTTCACGAGTTAATGCAATACTTTTTTCTTTGTCCCACTCTTATTGTGTGAATAAAGATTCAAATCTCTGTTGCATTTCTCATTCCAGAAGAAGTCATTGCTTAAAAACAGGTTGCAAAAATATTTAATTATTACCCAAAATGTAAAACACTAAAATAAACACACTGTTTGAAAGCAATAGAATAAAGTGTACACATACACACACGTCATTTCAAAGCAGCTATAAAAATTCAAAGCGGAGTAAAAGCAGCGAGAACTGATTCAAAGAACTTTCAAATACCTTATTTTATACTTCAACGATCACGTAATCGTTCAACTGATTAATCTATTTATTTCATAAAATATCTAGTTACTCTATGAAATAACTATTTAATGGTAACATAGATATATATATATATCGAAGCTAAGCCTGCAAACTATTTTTTATTTTCTTTAATTTTCCAGGTTTTGTAAACTTTTAAAGTTTATACGGACTTTTTGCCCACCCGGTATATATATATATATATATATATATATATATAATATATTGTACACACACAATATATATTTCCACCATTTTTGATAGTTATGTGTCTTAAAATCTGGTTTCTATCTTCTGGCTTTGTTAGTTCATAGTTTAGTCTTGATATTTCTTCAATTTATTATACTATATATATATATATATACACTCACTTCCAAAAGTTAAACACGAAGATGTAAAATGCAAAAAAATCAACAAATACTGCTTTGATTGACTCAAAATTTGGCAGTAAAGTAGCATATATATTTATACATAAAACAAAATCAATAATTATATACAGAAATGAAAAAATATTAAATTTTTGTAAGTTATCAGATAATGTCATACCGGAGACTTAAACAGAATTATGTATAAAGTGAAAATAAACAGCATAAAATGAAAAAAGGACATTGATAGGGTATGTGATCCCCCCTGATATGTGTGCAAAGTTTACACCTTCTGACCATGCTTTCAATTAGGTGGCAATTCCACGGCAGAATTAAGTAATCGACATTCTTCTCCTAGAGCAGTTTCCAGCTCAATAAGAGTGGCTGCAGGTGGGAAACGTGAAGATACAGCACGGCCGAGAGCATCCCAAAGATTTTCAATGGGATTAAGGTCGGGCGAATATGCTGGCCACGCCATACGCGTAATCCCTTCACTCTCCAGGTAGTCATCGACGATGTCAGCTCTATGGGGACTGCATTATCGTCCATTAAAACAAAAGTAGAGCCAACTGCTGCAGTGTACAATCTCACAATGGTTCTACGAATTCATCTCGATACCGGACAGCCGTCACAGAACCCGTTTAAGATGTGCAGGTCGGTGCGGTATCCTAATGAAATCCCTGCCACACCATAATGTTTCCGCTCGGAATGCGTGATGTTCATGATGTTTTGGGCTGATTGCGTTTTCTTGTTTACGCCATATCCTTATACGCTTGTCATCTGGCTCCTGAGCAAATCGTGACTCATCAGTAAACATGACATTGCCCAGTCAGACACAGTCCAATTGCGATATTCCGAACCACTTTAATCGTGCCCCTCTTGATTGGACGGATAGAGGAACACAAACTCGAGGAACACGGGCATACATTCCAATCATATGTAATCTTCGGCGTACAGTAGCTGCAGATATAGCCTTACCAATGGACGCTGTAACCATAGATGTCACACATGTGGAGGCCGCTCTGCGATTCCGCTTGGCTACAATAGATGTATATCTATCTTCTGCGTGGTTGTAACCCTTGGGCGACCACCTATGGGCCTTCGGACAACGGTCTGTGTGGTTTGGAATTGTTTCCATAAACGTGAAATTACAGAATGATGAACGCCGAAGAAAAGAGCAACATCTGTGATCGACTGTCCTGCTTCAATGCGCCCCACAGCACGCCAGCGCTCATAATCTTCCATTCGTTTTCTGGAAGTCATAGAAACACGTATGTCTCGAAAACAAATTGTACGAAATTTTTTTAAACACCTTTATCAGCACTTACAACCAACTTCTGTAACCCTTCATAAAGCTGGCTTCCTATAAGACTGCCCTTTTTGCATATTTCATGACATGAAAGCACGATTGGCTGTAACCTAACATATTTGCATACTTCCATCTACTTCTGCAGCCGAATTGCATCCTCTTTAATTCTGATTGGCTTCCGGAAATTAGCATTTTCCTCTCCGTGCTTAACTTTTGGAAGTGAGTGTATATAAGTATCATAAAACAATTGGATAATGAATTTTTTTTAACTATATTGCAAAACACAAAAAGAGGAAATTCTGAAAATTGTAGTCAAGAGAATGAGATGTATTAGAGCAAGAAAAAGTTCAAAGGAATAAACGCATAATTATATTATGTGTACGCATACATTAGCTCGATGGTTTAATGGTTGGTGTGTATCAGCATTTCAATTGTTAATTATGTCTAAGAACTTTAATGAAGAAAGAGAGAGCTGAAAAGTTTCTGTTCCGTTTGTTCTAATAAAATCAATTATGTTCTTATCTATTTCTCCTCGTACGATTTTAATTTTGGTTAATATTTTTGTAGCTTTGTATAAATATATAAATAGCTCGAGAAATAGAGATAAATATGTATAGAGATAATATATATATATGTATATGCACATACACACTCAAAAATAAATACACAAATACACACAAACATACATACATATAATTTAAGTTGACAGGAAGGAGAATTTGAAGCTTTAATGTTGATGCATTTCACAAACATCATCAAAAATATGAAGCACGTATCAAGGAAAGCAAATAACATTTCTCGCAACTCATTTCATATGTTTGCGTAACTTCTTAGTGAGGGTTACTTGTTTGTTCCTTTACAAGAACACCCTAAGATTACTGAATCTTGTTCTTTCTAGAATCTCCAGTAAGTTCTTAGATTGTCTGATGTGTTTTACTCCAGGGACTAAACCTTCAAGGGGGGTAAAGTCCCAATTACTACTTTCTTTCTTCTGTATAGTCAAAGCAAACTGAGTCTCCTATCCATGTGCTTCGAAAAAGGTAAAAGAAGCCACTTAACCGTTGTCTGTGGGATAGAGAGAGCCAAGTACAACATAGTGAAACTCACGTAATCGTCAGTATTTCTTTTCTTCGTGTATATCCACTCCGTGTTCGCCTTTTCGCTGAGTCAATAGAAATAGTCTTTGTTCCATTTGGGCAAAAGCGCCTAAGACGGAAGCCCTGTTTTTCTTTCCCTTCCTAAGCCTATTCAATTAATGCCTTGCCTTGTATTCTATCCATGGTCAGCCAAAAAGGTTTTGGTGGCTAGGTTGCATTGATAGCAGAGTAAATTTCATTTTGATCTTGCGGGGGGCAAAAAAGAAAAAGTGATTACTTCAGATTTACTTTGAAAAGAACTGTAGAGGTGAAAAGATTTTAAGCTGATTAAATTTTAAATCGTTATATATCGAAGGTCAGCTTTTACTCTAATTGATCATTTTCATTATAAAAAAGTGTTAAAAATCTTATTTAATTTCCTATTTTGGCTACTTTAATTTCTCTTTCAAACGTGACATTCAATGTTTTTGAGATATTCTTATAGAAATGGAAAAAAAATGCTTCCGAAAAATGTATGAATAATTAGATCCAGGTATTAAACAAATGTAGTAAACATAAAAAGGACTCGATCACATAATAATAATAATATAATAATAATAATATATAAATGCATATATACACTCGCAGACACACACACATATGTAAATGTCTGTGTGCAAAAAATATACATTACAAAAACATTTTAGAACATTTTTAATTTTTTAAAAATTGTCGTTGTTTTTCATGTTTATCTGAATTGTTCTTTATGATTTAAAATTAAATTTACATTCTCAATCTACTCATACTTCATCATAAACAGGAGAATGATGTTTTGAACAGAGTCACTGAAAGGGAAAATAATTATGAAACTGTTCAGTATAATTTTTTATTTTTATGAAAAAAAAATTTAATTATTATTTTTTTTATTTTAAGAAATTAAAAACTAAATTATAAAATCAACTTAATAAGCCAAAATATGATTATTGTTCAAAATAGAAAAAATATCTCTATAAAATGTTGAATTGACATAAATATAAATTATATTGGGAATAATGAATGCAAAAGAACTCACTATAAAAAAATGAAGTCAGATGAAAAGTCCCTAAAAAGCACTTTTTTACCCAAACACACAGAAAAACATGAACTATTATATTATAAATAGTCTTGTAAGAAACTTTTCTTGCTGAGGATAAAAAACTAGGCCTATCTTTAATCAAGCAATTTTTCATAAATTTAGCAATTATTTTCATGCGTTTTTTAGTCTGAAAGTAAATAAAAACCATTTACATATACATTGAAGTTAGTGGGCAATGAATTTTGAGTGTCAATTTTTTTTCTCCAGTTAAAAGATGAATAATTTTGATCATAATCTTGGAAAAAATAAATTTCGAATCTGAATCTAGAATAGGATTTAACAACTTTATAGGTTTTGTAGCTCAAATATAATACATATAAGATAAATTCATTTTTTTTTCAATCTATTTGTAAAAACATAATTTTGAATGCTTTTTGAAAATGTTATTATTACGGATTTACAAAACTATAAAATTCTGTTCTATGATACAACAAGGAAATCACTTTAGAAGAAGCAAAAAATAGGAAATAAATTTAAATATTGAATTTATCATAATGATATTTGTTGAATCCAAAAGCTACGCTTTATAATTATGTTACAATGATGGCTTATTTTTTAATAAGCCTAAGTATATTTCTTTAGAGAGAGAGAGAGAGTTTATTATATTAGTTAGTCAATTATAAATATACTCCTTTACAGATGACAGATAATCACTTTTATTAAAAAATCAATTTTAACTCTGAAAGCATGACTATGATATTAAAAAACAATTAAAGTTTCTGAAAATGAATCCAATAAAGAAAATCCCATTGAATAAATCCAATAAATATAAATCCAATGAAAATAAAAATCAATTTAATATAAATGGATGCAAAATAAACGAATAAAGAAATAAGGCATCAGGCAAATTTTTTTGCTGTATTTATTTTCAGTAAGTACTAATAATGAAATATATTTGTTAAATTAATAAAGGCTTGAAAGAGAAAACTTCTTAATTAAATATGCATATTGAGTTCCAAATCTTCAAACACAATGTGAGACTACATTTAAAAGTTGCTGAATTTTCACTTTATTTACTTTGTAACAAAATTAAAGTAAAAAAAAAAAATGATAAGGCATATTACTTTCAATTAACAATTCAAAAAAAAAATTCGGTTCTAATAGTTTCAGAAAAATTTGACTTTGAGAACAAAAAAAAAGCTCTTTAGCTTTTATTTGTGTACATATAACTACCCTTATCTCAGATGTATATTTCTTAGGAATTTAATAAATTATATTTCAAATTTTCTTTTTAACACCTAATAGAAATCATGTTGAATTTTGTATTTTGGAGAAAAATATGAGAGTAATTTTTAGACTTCTGACTTCCGCCTTCTGCTTTTTCTTTAATCACTAAGACTACAGCAGGGAGAAAATTAAGAGATCCTAACTATTTAAAACCAAAAACGATTTATAAACACTTCACAAAATCAATGTTTGAACAGAAACTTTTTCTTTGATGGCGAAATTATTTCAAAAGCTATACAACTCAAAGTAGAAAAACATAAAATGGAAAAAAAATTAAAAATGAACGATTATTTAAAAACATAATTAAGGTAACAAACGTCAAAAAAAAAAACTACCACGTTTACATATATATACAACAGATATATATGCATGTTTGTATAAGGGTCTTTTGGGTTGGACATCATGCGAAGAAATCTGTAAGTACGAATCATAAATTTATTAAGCACTTTTCCCATGATGAAAAACGATTTTAAAGTTTCAAATAAAACTTCCTATTTTATTCAAGCATGAAAATGAGTATTGCAAAGCAGCGTATTGTACATGTTAACAGACTGGTATCGAAAAATAAAAATGTAGAAGAAGAAATGAAAAGAAAGGCAAGTGAATGCTTTCAAACTGTTGTCCCTTAAAAGTCATGAAGAAAACATCCAATCTGTATCAACTTCTCACCTTGAATGTGCATCGATGGAATATACCCAATATCAGCATTTCGTTTGAGAGATAAATCATGAATGCCTGTAGTACCCCCAATAAATGTTTATATAGGCAGAATAGAATACCATTTGAAAAGTGGATTTGTAATCGATGGTTGCAAGAATTAACTACTGCACATCAGCACCGGTTTCTCCAGCCTCGTTGCAAACCTGTAAGGGATGACAGATATATTATACGTATGACCATAATGGATTTTCCTGCAACACCAGGGTCTATTGTAAATTGATTGAAGCTCATAAATGCCATTCGACGTCGTTCACAGCACAATGGTCTAACTGTAAGGCATCCATTGCTGAGATTAAATTTTTCTTAAAAAACATTTATATTTGTAACGCAGCCTTCAATGGTACATTGAATAGCGGACATCGACAACATAATGAAATGGCATTGTCTTTACAGGTACAAATCACATTTATGCCAGCAATATGACGATGATCGTCCAAGAAACCGTTTAAGAAGGAGGCGTAACTTAAAAATCGCCATACTGGTCCTGTACCTGATACTATAATTTGAATGGAATCGAATTTCCTTTATGCATCCCCATCCTAATACGTATTGCCACCACAAACAATAAGGGAATTTGTTTACTTCCATCACCTTTAGAACTTACATGCGGCCAAACGAACAATATGCCGATCACAAACGGGAATTAGTGTCCTGCCTATTTTCCCACAGTATAGTAGTTTAACAAACACATCTACTTGAGACCTGGAGATCGCTAATTTTTACCCACTGCTACACCAGATCAATGTTGACAAAGGGCGGAGACAGTACAGAGTTACATTCTCGAATAAAATATTTACTTACTTTATTATGCGGTATATTTATTACTATATTTATTACAAGTCATGCGGTTATTGTCAGATATGGTGACAAAACTCAATATTGACTTCATTCTCTTCTTCACCTCGTACGGAATGTATTTTTAATAATTTCTTCTTATAGTGCTATGTGTATTATCTATAATAAATTAGGCTTTCACATCTCCTGTTCTCTTCGGAATTGCTTTTTAGATAGTCGGCAGTGTACTTATATAACAGAATATTTCGCGGATTTCTCATTATTAAATAATTTTTAGGCTCAGGATATCAACAGATAGCATAATCGCACAGTATAATTTCATATGTGATTATCCTCTATGAGGTGTAAGAAAAAATAAATTTTCTTTGATTCAGATGTGAAAATGAAAGTGTTTTTTATTTTAAATGAACTGATCTACACACACAAAAACTAATTTTAAAGACGAGAATAAAAGGAATTTATTAAATAGGTATAAAATTTAGCTGAAAATAATCGAATTTTTAAGGACATTGATTTTTGTGTGTACCATTGAATTACATTGGAATCTTGAAGAGATTATAAGGTGATTTTATATTCAGGAAGAGGGTTCCAAGTACTCAGAGTAAGGGTAAAACGAAGTTGTTTTAGTTTTTAAATACGCTTCAGGCCTTATGATAATATTTAGAATTATTAAATACACAGATAATTAACACCTTTTTCTTCTGAAATGTTGTACGAAGGCATAAGTGGTGAACATAAAATGGAAAACGACTCTTAGAGATTGAGATTAACAGACCATTTGCTACAATAGGCCTTGAAGAATGTAAATAAATAAATGTATTAGGAAAATAGTTATAATAAATATAAAACCAATTAAAATTTTTCACGATCCTAATTTTTTATAATTGTTAAAAAATTTTAAGGAAAATTAAACGATTTATATTATTTAATGGGGCAGAAAAAAAAATGGAAAAATTATAAATTTCAAAGCTTCGAATTCACATTAATTGGCCATTAGATATTGGTTACTAGCTAAATCATAAAAAAAATGTACTTGTATATGCATCAATTTCAATTTTATCTATCCCTATGACCCTGTTTTGCATTAATTGTGTTTAAATAATAACACTAATGTATTAGGTATATAACTAATGCATGCAACCAAATAAATTAATATATTCTTGCCTTATTAAGCACTTTTTGGTTGCACTATTAACGCATATATTAAAATTAAAGAATAAAACTTCAGTTTAGCATCTTTGTTATGTCAACTTGTGACGGATCTGTACGGTTTCCACTAACCTCCTCAATATTTCTTTAAAGTTTTATTTATTTCAACCAATCTCCACCGGGAGCCAAAGCGTGATTTATGCAAATGAGAAATATTATATAAGTTCGGGTTTCGCGAGTTAACGAGAGAGAGTAGTAAAGTGAAGAGTTAGATTTTTGAAGTAAAATGAATTGAAGCATCGGTAAATCAACACTCAGTTGTTGACAGTATTAGTTAGTAGTGATGCGACGAGCTAAGCTGAAGATTGAAATTGGAAAGTCGAGTGTGGATCCTTAGCCATTATCCGATCCAGCCAGGAATAAATTCTTCACCACGACGGACCTGCTGAAGTTACAAGAATAAGGTTAGTGATTTAGAAATTTGTGAATACGTGTACGTGTGTTAGCTGTAATTGTACGTGATGATCTTTCGTGGATTCAGTCCCGATTCCGTAGTTCCGCTAGTAGTAACCCCTTCTCATACTCCACTGTGTTTTATTGTTCTTAAATTTGAATCGTGTTCTTGTAACCTTCCCTGATTAAGAGGTATCAATAAATATAGTGATTTGTAATTATGTCTCTTGAATTCTCTAATCCGCCTACACGTCCAGAAACAGTTAACGGTAGACGGGGAGATGATAATCTTAGGGGAGGTTATATGTCACGACAAACTCCTTGGAGTTCTATTAGTAACAAATTGAATTATTAATTTCTAACAATATCATTTTTTCTGACTTGCCTTCCCGTTGCATGAAAATAGCTTAATTTTTAATCCAAAAACATAGTCCTTCATCATTATATAAAAAAATATACAAATTTAAGGATTCATATTAAAGCAATTCATAATAGAATCTTACACGGAAAAGTATTAAATACAACAGCAGCTAATTTTATTTTCATGCATTACTTCATAAACTTTAATAATATGAAAAATGTTTAATTCTGAAGCAATAGCACAGTGACTACATACTCTTATGCGCTGAAATTGCTTTGTAATATGCTATTCGAAAAATAAGTATTATGCTGTGTCAAAAAAATATTAAAAAGTGCACAATTTAGTTCTGCACTAATTAGGTAACATAATATATTGTTTATGAGAAATAGCTCTTAATTATAATGAGATTACTTTCTATGTATTACTTATTTCCAGCCACTTTTTAGCTTCATGTTCAATCATGAATTAATTGTTATTTATGATTTATTCTTTTTTTAACATTGGTGACATTCAGTAATTATATAACAATAATTATATTCATATCGTTAACTCTGTTAACTTATTAATCATAGATACTATTTTAAGGCTGAGATATTTTAATTATTTATATAAATGATGTATTCGTAGAATAAAAAAATTATTTAAATAAATATGGCGTACGTTAAATAGATGGAAAATCTTACAAATAAAACTTGATTCAATTTTAATTTTCCAGAAAAGTAAAAACTAAACTCTTATGAAAAATAAAAGATCTAACTGTGTTTTTCAGATTTTCACAACGCACAATATGAATAAAAATAAAAAATATCATGTAGAACTAGCGGGAAAATTATTTCCTTGTGTTATTGAAGCATTTGTGTCATAATGCAGGGATGAATTTTTGCATTCTTGCAGACAGTTCATCAAAAAGTATGCAGTAGAAAAGTTCTAAACGGGATGGTGTGATTGCTTATGAAATGAAAGTTATTGTTTAAAATAAAATTTTATTTCGTAGATTTGCAATAATTATCAATGCTAACTTAAGCCAATGGAGATCAATTCAGAGTTTCGATATATTCTAATATACATGATGAAAGAACGGTACCAATGAATGCAGATAGTCGGCTGTATTCCTTAATCTCCACCACGAGACGTCCAAATCTTTTTTAGAAAAACTTACGATTGAAGTACAAATTCTAGTATATTCTAACAACAACACGTTCAATTGCTATCCTCGCTTTTTTTTCTCTCACTCTCACAAATCTAACTCACTTGACCGTAAAAAGTAATTCTATTTTGCGTAAATCACAGTTCCTTTACAGAAAGAGGTTCTAAAATCAAAATATGACTTAAAAAGATTTCCCATAAGGGATTAGTGGAAGAAACAAAAAGAACCCTTAACAAAATTGAAGGTTTTTGAAACAGGTTTTAAAGGAAAAATTTCCCAGAGTGCCTTTACTGTTTTTTCGCTTTATCTTTCTAGAAAATATATCCCTTATATTAAAAATGGAAGGTTAAACAGGGATAATACACACTAGTGTCCAAAAGTTAAACTTAATTCGTAAAATGTGAAAGAAAGTCAGGAAATATTGATCAAATTGTTCAAATATATTTGGGAAGAATCATTTTTGGAAGGTGAAACAGTGTCATATGCAAAACATTTCAATCGACGCCTGCATGTGCAAAACATTTCAATCGACGCCTGCATGTGCAAAACATGTGTGCACACTTCAAAATAAACATGAAATCATTTCCCATGCATTCGAAGATCAGACGGCTTATGTTAAATTCCTGCACTGATGAGCGAACTAAACTAATAAAGACCGAAGTAATTGTACAAGGGCGCGAAAAGGAAATATTTTTAGGGGAAGAATTATCGGAATGCTGCAGGCGTGTGGATGATTTCGAAACAAAGTATCTCACAGTCTGAACACGGCCCAGTGTGTTATTTTAAGACTAGCAGATGCTTAAAAGTAAGGATAATGTTTTTCGCTTTCTAGGACAAGGTCGCTCAAGAGTAACAGTTGTTCGTCATGAGTAGCATTTGGCAATAACATAGTGTTGTCAGAGGGACAGTTGTGCCAGAGAACTCGGCTTACCGCTCACAGCTACCACAGGAGTAGGGATTTTGAGGCAAGCTGTTTTTAGGGGGATGGAATCATGCTGATCGGTACAGTAGGCGACCAGCCATTTACATTCCTCTCACGCCTGCGTGTAGAGCCCTCTTCGAAACTAGAATCTGAAACATCATCACTGGAATTTACTACATTGAACCTTTTTAGTGTTCAGTGATGATTCTAGGTTTACTCAGAACGCTGATTCAGGTCTGGATATCAATATAGAGAAAACGTGGAACACGTTTTCAACCAAGAAACACCTGGCAAAAACATAATTTTCCTTCAAAAGAGTTCATGATGAGAGTAGGCATAATGCTGGTTGGCTAAACTTCTTTTACACTGGATTTGCTACTGATAAAAGGTGAAAAGACGAAGTCCTTGAACTTTGTGTTCGCCAGCTTTTTTGGTTCTGTATTCATATTCATGGATGATACAGCGTCTTTTTGACATGTGATCTTGGCCGACAACTTCTTTGAAAATGAAAATATAATCCTCATAGGGTTCACTCCCTGGTCACTCTCCTGATTTCAGTCCTTTCGAGCATATATAGGATATGTTCTAGAGACAAAATGCATCGAATTGCAGCCCTTAAACTTCGTTTCAGATCTGATGAAAACTATCCTTGCTTTAAACTCATTTATCCTACAACTCAATCACCTTCGCATAGCACATATGGAAATTCGCTGAGCAGCATGCGTGACTAGAGATGACCGAACATTTTATTAAGTTTCAAAATAACTTTTTGTATTTGAATTTTGCTTTGCTTAAGTATGTACAATTAGTCTGTGGTGTTTGTTATCAGTTTGGATAATTAAAGTGATTTAATACCCTTCTTCCTGCCACCAAATACCCTCCGAGTACACATGGAGTACGTGCTTGTTAAATCAGTGGGTCCGAAAGTCTTGTGGGCGGTCGTAGTAAAAACAACGAGTGCAGGGGGTTGGAGAATATTTCTCTCCCCTCAAGTTCTATGCCTAAATTGTGGAGGTGGAGTAGGTGGTGTCGCCATCTATCGTTAAGAAGTCCAATCTGTCTCACAGGCTCTGGCAACTTTCATTCCTTCCCTTGGGGAAGGACACGACAACAACAACAACAATACCTTTCTTTGCTTTGTTTTCTTATTGTATAACCATATTACACTCTATTCCGACTTATATTTAAGCATTAATTATATTTAATTTTTGGACACCAGTATAAATTTATAATATACTAGTTGCACGGGCTTTTACCGAGAAAATAATTTAATCCCTATGTTAATTTCCTCCTTTCTTTCTGATGCCAGATTTTTTGTGTGGGTGTGACGCGTACGATGTGAGTGCATGACCCGTGAGGACGTGTCATGGGTTTCTCGTTTAACATTTTCAAATTACGAAATTCCCCTACTATTTTAAATTTTGAAATGAAATTATGGATTTTTTTAAATGTTCGACACCGATATTGATTCATTTTAGAAACAAATCATAAATATGCAAAATATCATTATTTAGTAAAAAAAAAAAAAAAAAAAGTTTTTTTAAAATTCTTCAAAAAAAAAAAGAAGATAGTTTTCGGCTTTTTATTTTTTTAAATTACTGATTCTAGATGATCAATGAACTTTTTAAAAATCATATTCATTTAAATGCATCGATATTTATTCATTTTAGAAGGAATCATAAAATAGGCAAAGTATTATTGTTTTGAAGGGGAAAAAATTCGAATCGTGACGAAATAAATGATGTTTGGTATTTATAAATTTATTAAATCACTGATTTCAAAAGAGAAAAGTATGAAACTTTTTAGTTTAGATGGTTTACTTATCATAATTATAAGAAATCCATACATAATGATTGAAAAATTTCGTTTGATGATTTACAGAAAACAATACTACTTTTATTAAAAAAAAAAATATTTATTTAAAGCAATACATTTAACTGTATTGCAAATAAAGTTATTTAAAATAATGACAACGGAGTAAAAACGCGATTAAATTTTTCACAAATATAATTAAAGCAAAAATTCTTACCGTTTTCTATTGAAACGACTGTTTATTTCTTTATTGCGTTGTTTTTGAGTGTTAGATTTAAAAAAAAGTTACAAAAAAAAGGTAAAAAGCCTTTATTTACACATTTACAGTATAAAATTCAAAAAGAAAATAATACTATGTGATAAAAAATATATTTTCAGAATATTTTCTTATATTTTTATGATATATTTTTCTTATATTCCACTGTTCTTCAATAAATCAATCTTTAAGAATAAAAGAAACTATTGGTTGTTATGCGTTATATGAATGAGCGTCCCGCCCCAAATAGCAATGTTATGAAGGAATTCACCTTTTTCTGCATCAGTGAAAGACTCAAAGCTATCTCAATCTTTCCCGTCTTCCAAACAGAAAGCTAACGTAAAGCTAACCTCGACGCAATTGAGAATTTTCTTAAAGTTTTCATTTTTTTTTTGCGGGCTTAACTTTCACGTTAAAGTTTTGAAATTTCACACATTAATAGAAAAATCAAAGTACTTTTAAATAAAAAATGTACAAAAAAAATTGTTTAAGTTACTTCTCGCAAAAAACGGTATTTTACGAAAATCACAAAATTTTTTTTAAAATCCGTAATTTTCAAGCAAGTTTTTCAATATTCACATAAAAATTGGACAAAATTATTCTACAAACGTAAAAAAGTTTCGCACGATGATTTTAATAAATGACGAAGTTATTTAATGTTGAGTTAAAATTTTGTGTATTTTTTAAAAAATCATAGAAAAAAAAGTTTTCAGCATTTTATTTTTTAAATGACTGATTCAAAAAGAAAAACACTTGAACTTATTTAACACAAAATATCGTTTTGATAACATGAAAATAAATTCATACGCAATGATTTAGAAAAAGATTTTCATAAAAACGCATCGGTCTGAACTCGATTTAAAAAAAAAATCATAAAAAATACAAAATATTATTATTTTGCAAAACAAAATTATACTGTATCGTGACGAAAGAAACGATCTTTCCGATTCTGTAATTATTTTTTGTCTGATTTAAAAAACAAAAAACGGATGGCTGTTTAAATAACGTCGAGAATACCGAAAAATTTCACCCTCTGTTCATTCACGACGCTAGGCGGGAAAAATAACGCGCAGGGTTAAGACAATTATGCGTTTTAAGGTTTTTAATTAATATCTTTTTAACTAATTACAATATCGGAATGAAAAATAGTTTACGTCCTATTCTCAGACCTACTGAATATACGCACAAAATTTCACAAGAATCGGCCACACCGTTTCGGAGGAGTTTGGTTACAAACACTGTGACACGATAATTTTATATAGTATTAGATTATTTTTCCTTTTTACTAGAAAAATTCGGGCATTTGTTGCAACTGTGTGTTGCTATAGTATTTTAAAATAAATTAAAAAGAAATATTAAAGAATAAAAGATTAAATTTTCTGTGAATATGTTTTAGTTTTGACTTGGAAACTTACAGAATTTTCACGAAATGGAATTCGTTATAATTAGAAGCATGTAATAAATTAGTGCATAATACTTAAATGTACATTAAGTAATAACAAATCATTAATACGTATTTATGTTTTGTAATTATGAGTAATTAATAGTAGCATTTCAACACATAAAAATATATCCTTTAGAAAGAAATGTCCCTATTTAAAGTAAAATAGAATAGATATTAATACGTTTGAATCTTAATTGAAGTCGAAGCAAACTACACACAAATTTAAAAAATAATTTGTTTTCCCGTTTGGATTAATTATTATAGAAATTAAATTATCTTTAAATTATTCCTGGAACTTAAATTTATTTTAAAAGACTAATAGTTATTTCTCTGTGACTATAATATCTTTATGATGAGTTATATTTATAATAAGTTGAAAAAAAGATCCAGCTGCTAATTAATTGATTTCAGATAATCTGATTAAGCAAGAAAGAGAAATAGAAGTTAAAAGCATTAACTACTAAATATAATGGGAAATAAAACATTCAAATTCACTAATTAAAACAGCACTTTCTCCTATTTATATTAGTTTGTAGTCTTTTTTCTGGGGAAATTTCAAGTAACTAGGGAGCAAAATTTTTCTCTGAAGTATTCTCAGCAAATTAAATAACATTAAGTAGCAAATTAATTTTAAAAATATTTTTTTAAATTGTGTACATAACAACGCTTTGTTGCAAAAAGGAGTTTCTAGAAGTTGGTGCCTGAAGAAAGTAAAAGAAAATCTAGATCATTTGAAAATAACTTGTAAAGAGAACCTTTCATTTTAAAAATGATATGTTAAGTTTGTTTTTCAACGTATTAGTTATCAAAAATAGCAAACGTACGTAACTATAAACGAATTGAAATAGATAACAAAATGAATGTATGAAAACATTTAGTTCAAATATTTATAATTAAATTAGATATTTTTAATTTTGTAAAAGCTGATATACATTCTTTTCTATGCTGAATTAAGTTCTAAAATATGAGTGGATGTAAATTCTAGAATGTATATATTGATTAAAATTACTATGTACTTCCTGGCATTTTGTGTTATAATAAAGAAGTCATTTGTTATGAATTAAGTAGAAAATACCAATACCATAAACACAAATTTTTGAATTCTCTGTAAAACTTTATAAAAATTTCACCCTTTATCTAAAAGAAAATATCTTTGTAATTAAAGATTAAAGATAGAAAGGAGAAAACGGATTCAACAGAAGATATTATTCATATTTTATGAACGACCTTATTAAATTTGCAAACACACACAGCTGCCGTTATTTATTACTTGAGCGTCAAATATGTCAAATAATATTTTAGAAGGGAAAGAATTTTCTCAAAAGAAGAAGTATTTTGTGAAAAATTGTTGATTTATATTTACATATTAAATCACAAGTTTTGATCTTAAATTTTTCGAATAAATTTTGTTTTGTTATTTTTACGAGGTTTACTTTAGACTGAGAAATTTCGGTAAGCAACTTTCAAAATAAATGCATGTTACAAATCTGGTGTTTATACTTTTGACAAAGATTTTAAAAGTTATCTTCTCATGGTTTCTTTGTTAATATAAATATTAATCATTCAGCGAAAATTCAGAAAATAAGTATAGAGAAATATATTTTTAAAGTGATAAAATTATGTATTCAGAATTCCAAACTATGAGAATTTATCGGAAGTCTAATATATATACATTTTAAAATAAAATAATATACAATTCAAATAAAACATTTCTATTTGAACAGTGTAAGAATGTGCAGATTTTAAAAATGTGACTCAAGTTATAATTGAAACTCAAATATAGCTACCATACTACTCCTAAATCACGCTTTCTTTATGAAATATCGAAAGCCAATTATCTTAACTATTATTTTACATTGTAATATTTAACGGAAAACATATCCAATGTATTTAAATGTTTTATTAATACTGATTTTATCTTAACGTAAACATAATTTTAATTGAATTTAATAATATTAGCAACCCAATAATTTATTAAAAAATAATCTCCCCCTCCCCCCCTCAAAAACACGGTTATTATAATTTATATCGTTTACCGTTAATAAAGTAACGATTGGGATTTTCTTTTTTAAATGTAACACACTTTTAGCTGAAATCTTAATCTTTGGATTAATATTCTGCACTTTGATAAGAAATAATCCTTCAAGTTCTATACATAAAGAAATATTTTAAGATAAGTAAGTATTCTTAAGTATATTTGCACTCCATAAAATAAGCATTTGATTCGTAAAGCCAGATTTTTTTAGAGTGAATGCATATAAGTAATGTGTACACACAGAAAAATTGTAACTAAATATAGTTTAATAAAAAATAACATATTAACTAGGATTTATTCAAAACGTATCAATAAAATGAATAAAAAAAGTATTTAATGAGCAACGCACATGTTGAATGTAATGTTATTATTTAAAACAACTTTTATTTAGATATAACTTCACAAGTCCTTTACACACATTATTTTTTAAAAAACCTGATTAACACATCGCTTTATTTAAGGCTTATTTATCATATTTTATTTTTTCATTCCAAATGATATGTGATTATTTAATAACTTATTTCTTAGCCTAATTATCATTCGTATTTAATTACTTAAAAAATCTACCAAATTTTATTTTTACAGTTATGTGCACAAAAATTCGTATGATTGTTTTAAAATTCGAATCAAAACACGCAAAAATCCTGCTTTAAATAAGCTAGTTTTAATCTGAGAAATTCATAAAATATAATTAAATTCTCGAAATGTCTTGTATCAATACTGTATTCGAATCGGCGAAAGCTTAAGTAATTTGTAACACATTCTTGGCAGTTATGAAATATTTCATAGTATTATATATACTTGAAAAAGAAAACATTGTTCATTAACTTCAAGAACTTTTAGGTTATATTGGTAAAAACTAATCAAAAAGGAAATAAAAAACAGCCGCATACTTGTAATTCATATTTTGTGATTGTTTATTTTCATTTTTTCATTCGATATGATATAGTTATTCTTAAGAAAATAGTTAAAGTAATTCTCCTGATTATAGTTAAATGTTCACATGAATAAGGAATCCATATATTTTCTCTGAATATTCAACAAAATTGTGGAAATTTCAATATCCTTTAGAATGAAACGCATTTTTTATATAAAAGCTCAGAATAAAACGAATTATTGAAGAATATTCATCATAACCCTAAATCGTTAGGGGTCTGTGCTATTTTTATTATTGTTTAAAATGCACGTGAAAGAGAAAAAAATGACGGACATGACCAATCATATGATAAAATAAAATGATTTACATTCGTATAAATAAAAATCTTTGTGAACTCGCTGTATAAAATCCATATCAAAGAGCAAATACATCAATGCAATTGTTAGAATGATTATAAATTTTAATTTATTAGCATTTAAAAAACATTTTATTCTCAAGACTTTTAAGTATTCATTTTTTCAATTCCTACTTTTAGTTCACTCTCTCCCTATATATATATATATATACAAAATAGTTATAAACTTAAGATAACTATAGTCATGATAGTATTAAGTCTTAGCCACAGTAGTATTATAGCAAACTCCTGGCCTTAGGAACCAGGGTTAGAGGTTTAAACAAAGTTTTGTGGCCAGCCAACCTTCGTCTGTATTTGCCAATACTCTGGGCCATAGGGAAAGAGTAAGAAATGTCTGGAGAAGTTTAACTATTACTACAAATAAAACCATAATCTATTAATATATATGTATATTTTTTTCTTGTTCAGTTTTTTAGTCGTTAATAAAATACTTTCTATTTATCCAATCCAGTTCAAATAATTTTTTAAACTTGTAGTGGATGACACTTGATGTGTATACAGTTATCAAAATAATAATTCATTAATTACCGGTTTTCGACGCTATCTTAGATTCGTCTCCATTGTTGTAACTATGTAACTGTTCGCTTTTTCAGCCAAACTAGCCAAATCGGGTGTGCATTGTTACAAGAATAGAGACAAATCATGCTATTTTTTCAATTCCTACTATTAGTTCACTCTCTCCCTATATATATATATATATATATATTATTTTATATATTATATATTGTATGTGTATATGTGTATATGTGTTTCAAATTTTCATTCGTTAATAAAATACTTTCTATTCATCCTTTCAAACTAGGAATTGACTTAAATTTTTTTAATTACTTGTTTTATCTACAACTGTTGAATAATTTTAAAGCATAGAAAATTACTTACCTTTTTTTATTTTAAAACATCAAAAAGAAAGAATATTTTGTTGTTACAGAATGGTTGCAGTAGTTTAGTACATGAACAGAATTTTTTATGTCTCACAAACTTTATTCAGTGTTTACAGCTAAGTATTTTTTAAAAAAATTAGTCGAAGACTTTAACACCATGTCATCATTTTCACTTTCAAAACAAAAACCTACTAGCTATTATTTTAAAACTATTCAATATTTATTTTTTATAGATGTTCAACCTCAGAAAGACGAAGCCATACGTCAAGTTCAAAACTGTAATGAAACAACCTGATTGACAGTAATTGCTGCAATCTATCATTCGCTGAAGTGGTTTCTGATTACATCTTATAATGTTCGTGAGCCTCCGTTGCCAGCTCTGAAAAAACATTTTTTAAATCAAATCTAAATGACCTTTTTCCTTCCATGCAAGCAATAATCTTGTCCCGTTATAAGAAGATAAGTTACTCATTCGATTATTTAAAAAATAAATTGCTAATAATAAATGTCGTTTGATCTAGACAGAAATGATAAATATTTCATGAATCTGTTGAAACGTAGTTATTTTCACAAATATTATCAGAAAAGGGAACATTGCTTCAAATGACATTTGAATTGCATTATTTATTCGCACGGTATAGAAAATTGAGCTTTAAAGTATTCTAAGGATTCAGTTTGTAAAAACTGAATTTTTAATTTAAGGTATACTAAGATAGCAATTTATTATCATTTTTCGATAAGAAAGTTTTTAGTAGTAACTTTGAATCTTTTTCTGTAAAAGGGGATAAATATTTAAAAGCTCATTAAAAAATCTTAATCTAGTTCCTACTGGACATTTTTCAAACAAAAGAGGTTCCAAAGATACTTCTGTACTTCTTTAATAATATTTCATAATTGTTATCAAATTGCAGCATGAGTTTGATTTTCGTCAGTTTTGATAGATAGAACTTTTGATATTGAAAGGGAAAAAAATATAAAAAATGATTATATGTACAAGTGTTAAAACAAACCTAAACATGTCTAATAATCAGACAGATATATGTATTCTAAAATGCATGAATATCTATCCTCATTTACATATATGAATAAGTTAAAATATTTATTTCAGCACAACGGTGCTTTGATATATTTATGTGAACTATATTTTACATCAGGGGTGGCCTACCCGTTGCACGCGTGCCACAGTGTGGCACACAAAAACTTAATAAAAAATTTAAAAATAAAAAAATAAATTTTTTTTACAATTTTATTGAAATGCGGTTGTTTCAGACAAAGAAAACCCCCGCAAAATTTATTTTAAATAAACTTAAATAAGTTACAGTAGAATTTTATCGTGTAGCGAATGCACCTAAATCGTTGGGAAAATTGGTCTTCCAAAGACTTTTTGACTTGCGAGATTTCGGAATTTGAGGGGATGTATTTTAAAATATCTGAAAAAAAAAACACTGGACTGACCAGTGAGTATTTGCTATTCTAGAATGAAGACAGGCTCTGTCATTTAGCTTTTCTTGCGATATTATAGGACACTTAATTTTGGAGAGAAAAAAGTAAAGTATTTCACATTAATACAGGAAATATCTACCAAAGTTAATAGGGCCCCGAGCTGCGATAGATTCAAAAATTTAATAACTGGAATTTTGATAGATTTAAAAATTTAATAACTTGAATTTTAATAGATTTAAAAATTTAATAACTTGAATTTTAATAGGTTTAAAAATTTAATAATTTGTTTTCTTTTATGAACATAACACAAAATCAAAATATCGCTCAAAATTAACTGAACTGATTAACAATGAAATTTAAGTTTGTGCTTTGTTCACATTTATTATATTGTTTTTAACATTTCCACTACTTAGAAAATAATTAAATAAGGCTCTTTGCGTAAAAGTTATATAATAAGCCTATAAGTAACAGTTTTTTACCTTTTCATTTGTTCGAAAAGTTGGAAATGGCAAACTTATCTTTTTATCTGAAAGTGGCACTCTTCTTAAAAGGTTGCCGACCCCTGTTTTACATTAATAAACAATTATAAAAGAGTTTATAAAGTATATATGTATAAATATGCACTGGTTTCTTATGATTTTCCTACTTGGATGGATGTTTTACAGTTGACTTATTTTCTCAATAATGTGGTGGCCGCGGTAGGCTAGTGGTCAAGGTAACGGACTCATGGCTGGCGTGCCATGTGTTTGATCCTAGTTCCTCTGAAGACCGACATGTAGAGGAGCGATGCACGTTAAATCTGTCGAGAGCTCAGACGTCCTCCTATTGGTGTGGTAGTTGAAAGGGGTGTGCCATTTCAGGTGTCGTCCTTATTTGTCGCCAAAGGCCTTCGAATAACTGAACAGTACGACGTTAATATTCACTCACTCACTATTCTCTACAATATGCTCCTTTGAATAATTCAATCAATCATGTAATCCTATTAAACAAAGGATAATGCATGTGTTAAAGACAATTTGCAAATTGGGCATGAAATAAGGCCAAAAAAGTTGATAAAATTGAAATATAAAAAATATGTATGCGTTTTGAGATTATTATAATACAAAAATTGACATTAATTGATAATCTTTTTAATTTATAATTTTGTGGCTAATATAAACGTAAGAACATCCATAAAATTGCAGTTTAACTGCTTATAAGAGGTAAATTTTTACAATAACATATTACAAATACACGCATATATATAATTTTGACAATCCAAATTACATAGATTTCAGTTATTTAAGTATAATAAAAGCTATAAGATAATGCTAAATATTCCCTACTATTTTCATTTAGGCTATTTAGAAAATTTATACACTAGGATGAAAAAAAGTCATCATAACTAAATATTTTGGAATTTATTTTTTGATGTGTAACATCTTTCCTCTCGGTTGCTGGATATTTGTGAGAGTAATTTTGTGAAAAGGGACGGAAATGTGTAACAGGAAACTGGGGAAGCGCACGATATTTAATTTGACCAATGAGCGCGCACGGTGGCGTCGATCGACTTTGCCCCGCTGTCCCCTCTTCATAGTTTCTTTTTTAACGATGACCTGCTTTGGGCAGGGGAGGGCTTACACATTAAAATATCAATCCCCATGTTACACCTATGGTGCCATATTTTGATGATGTGGAGTTATTTCTTTCTGCCCTAGCTCCGCCCCATTTGCATCTACAGGCTAAGGACCTGCTGTGTTCGATTTGTCTCTTTCTTCTCTACAAACAGGCTGGGTTTCCAGTTGCTGGGTGCCTTGTAACTATTTTTTTAAGATAGCAATAAAGCTGGGATTTCTTTGACATCCCACTCGGAATATTCACGATGTGTTCCCATCATCTGACCTATCTGACGAGGCTAGCTACTACACCATAGTCATCATAAGTCTCCGCTCTTCCCCAAATTGAACACGATTAATTATTTTTCAAAAAAATTGCATTACTCCTTGTGTTAATTAAATAAAATTTTCATTAAAGATATAATTGTTCGATAGAAAATTATTTCTAATCTTACCCAGATCATTTTTTTGCGCGTTTTTCATGTAGTGGAACAAAAGCGCTATTAGGACGCAAATTTCGTCTTCGTTCCATATTTTGCATTACCTTTTTCTCAGCCAATAAGAAAACCAATTGACCTCGGGTTTTCAGCATTTGGTCGCATTTGTGCCCTAGATGAGCCGGATCATATTTAAATTTCCCAAAGTTTTCCCGAATTTTTCTACAAATTTTCCTGAATTTCGCTAGTTTATAACAAAATTTTCTCAAATTTTACCTTGTAAATTTATTGTTTGCAAAAGTTTTTTTAAAAAAAATCTACCTGCATTTTGGAGGAAATCTTCACAAAAATGAGGAAATCTTCACAAAAAAAGTTCAGAAAACAAGTATAAAAGTCTCTGATTTTACTTTTTAAATACATTTAGAGGAGTGGTACAGTACACACACTACTATCTGTTAGTAAAAAGTTCATTAGTTGCATTATTGTAAAATACATGTGAAATACGTGCTAAAATTACTTGGCCATGCCAATGATTGATATCTTGTTTCAAGATTTAAGTTCCTATTGCGTATTTACCACGATAACATGTCAGATGTTACACATCATATGCGGCTACTGTAAGGCTCACTCAATTTTTAAAAAAATTTGTTCTTAAGTTTACACAGTTATTGTTTGTGCTGCATTTAAATGTGAAAATGCGATACCTTATATCAATTCTATACTTTCTTGCGTTTCTTCTTTCTCAGTGACCTGAAAAAACATAAAGTGAATTTCCCTAGCTATAAATTAAGGGAAATATTCATACTGTTTTTTTCTTTGTTTCCTTATGATATTGGTTCCTGTTTTTCTTAATGAAACTTCTTCCTTTTCCTGTATATATATATATAGGTCTGAAATAGACATACAGTTCCCTCATATACATGTATATATTTCCATCTCTTTCTTTTAATCTTGAATTTATTTCTTTACGAATTATATAGCCTATAACTGTAAGGTATTGGTTTTCTTTATATATATATATATATATATATATAATTCAGTTTAATTTTACTTGACTTGTAATAATTCTGTTTAATTTAATCCTTCTTTTTATTTTTCAATGGGGCTGCACATTGGTATATTTAAACCTTTGCAGACCTAGTACATTCCCCAGAAGCTGGTACCGTTTTTTTAGCGCTGCACCATATAGGCGATACCAATTACAATAAGCAATTTTGACGCTCAGTTTCCTCCATAGATGGAGGCACCTGAGCTCTGGACGATGCAAATTTAGTACTAGGATTTAATTTTGCCGAGAGTATCCAAGCCAAACAGACACTCTAAGGATCTTTCACATGCCGTATAATCATACGACATGGCCGGTGTCGATTTCCTGCATCAAGACAATCCACCGTCTTGGGCTGGGGTCGAACCCGCAACCTTGGGTGTAGAAGGCCAGCGACAAACAAACCACGCCACCCAGCCAGCCAATTTAATCCTGAATGATGTTTTAATTTTATGATACTCTTCTTCAGGATTAAATATTTAACTATCTATCTGCATAACCGGGTTTTAATCACAATCGTATCTTGAAAGTTAACAGCTTTAATTTTCAAATGTAACATTACACAAGGAAACTATCGAATGATAGTTTTCCGCCATTCATAGCCTCCGTGAGTGGAAGTCACGCGGAAATTGCCACTTCTTACAAAAACTAGAACTCTAAAAGCTCCTTTTATTTGTCTTCATTATGTAGCTGTTGCCTTGAGTGTGTCTTCTTGTCTGTTTCCTGTTACATCGAAACGCTAAATGTAATCTAGTATTTTTATATGTGTGTGTGTGATCGCCAATTAAAGCGTAGTACCCATATAGTCTAATCAATTCAACAGCTCAAAAAACATATCTCATAATCAAAGAATTAAATAGAAAAGAAGACAGTTCACTCGCCACCGCTACATATACATGCCGAGGAAGCCGTGTCTTGCAAAACAACAATTCATTGGTTACGCTCTTCCGTAAAAACGTAGCCTGGACAAATGTTGAGATACTTATTCTTCCAATATTGATAATCTGCCTGTCTGCATTGTATCCGTAAAATTGCATCTTTCTCGTGAAATTGTTTGAGCCATTTTAAGGAAGATTTCGTTTTTTGCATATTTATTCAAGTTTTATACTTAACAGACGAACGAAAACGCCAGGGAATAGAGTCATGTGGCGGCTTTATCATTCACGCTATGTTTTTAAAGTCAATCTGTATCCGCGATTCTACTAATAAGCCTTTTGGGTAAAATCAACCTTTTTAACTTTGATTTCAGTTCAAAAACTTTATCCGTGACGAAGAAGGAATTTGTGCAAATTAGAATTTCTAATTAAGTTTTTGCAGTAGAGTAGGTGAGAATGGTTGAAAATGGATATGGAAGCGTGAATAGTATAACGACCGGAGGTCGTATAGTTAATCAAGTTAAAAGATATCCAAAGATAATCCAAACATTGGAGTCAAGAGCGCTCCATATTAAGATAAGTGTGTTTATTTCGAGGATAATTAAATTAATCCAACGTGATTCCTCCTCGGGTTTAATGCTTTAAGTGCATCCTCCCCCTTACCTTGTCTAGTGTTATTAGTTAAACAGATAATATAAAAGTGTGTTTGAATTACTATGGCTGATATTTACTCTAACCCCCAAATAACAATGCTCACCGGAACGTTACAAATCCTTATTGGAGATAAAATCTGGTGTATGTTTCAATTACGAAATACAAAGCAAGATCCAAAGAATAAGGTAGTGTGGTTCCTCATCATTTAAATCTAAGATCAATGGCTAAGACAATGTTGGTTACCTTTCATTGCCGCACAAGCAATAATCCATAACAGATTAGTATTGGAAAGCAGTTGTAATTCTTATAATGAAAATCTTAAGCACTGTTTGACTCATGTTTGGTTTATAATTTCATTGTAAAGGATTTCTTTTTCTTGAACATTATCTAACATTTCTCCTTGTGTGAATCTAGGGTTTACAGCCCTGGGATCCCGGCGTTTTTTCCAATCATGGGATCCCGGTGTTTTTTCCAATTTCGAAATCCCAGGATTAAAATAACGAATTCCGGGATTAGTTTCTAAATTATATTTTTAAGTTTTTTTCTCGTCAAAATTTTTTAATAATTTAATTCTTAAAAAACTTATATTTTGCTTAGAAAATATGTACGTAGAATTTTTTTATGCAATTATAAGTAATATAAGTAATATATATATATATATATATATATATATATGCATATATCTCTTACTTCTTGTATGGGAGAATGTCACACAGATCTAAATGGCTCACTGCATAACACACAATAATACAAGTAACATCTATAGTATAGATTTTGCCACAATTCTTTAATTAAATGCTGTTAATTAATAGCGAATCTGCTTGAAAGACCTGAGACATTTCAAATCCCATTGCATTACTAACAGCTCATGCCACTGGACCTTCTATATATATATTTTAAATACGGTAACACTTGAAATTGTTTCACATTCTGATTCAATAACGATCAATTTATACACAAAGACCATTAAGTGTAGCAGAAGAGTTACATAAAGTTATCAATGAGAGATATGAGCCAATGCAGCCTATTAGAACACTGACATTAAATATAGAAAAAAAAAATGTCTCTTTTTTGAAAGTGGAGGGCGAGAGAGACGTGGTATTCATCTGAAATGAACTTACTCTTATTTACTGACGATAACACGTATTTCTTTAGAATTCGAACGTTCATATTCTTCGGCAGGACAATTTGTAACAAAAATAAGAAACCGTTTGAACGATGAAACACTGGAAGAGCTGTGTTTTTTAAAGTCTTATTGACAGAAACACAAGAAATGAAAAAATATTTTTTAAATTTCATTGTGTACTATTTTTATTTGTTTTTATGATGAAATAATTTTTTTATTTGCTTCAATAAAATTAAATTTATTTTCAAAATTATTAAGTCAAATTAATAATTAAACCAAATTAATTAATTAAATATAGACTTAATTAATTAAATCGAAATAATTAATTATATTTACAGTTTTATAATGCATTTTCAACTATGTTAATGTGTAAGTATTTTTAAAAAATAGTCCACAATCCTAATCCCTTAACCAATCGCGGGGTTCCAGGATTTTTGATAAGGTAATTCCGAAATAATTGAAAATATAACCCGGCATTGCAAACCCTGTCTGAATCATTTTCATATGCAGTAGGTCACCCTCTTGGACTTGCCCCAAAAGCCTTTTATTGTTTCCCACACCGATATTGCCATCGAAGACAGAGAGATACATTATCATTTCATATATCTAATCTACCATTACCAGATATTCTTTAAAAAAAACAGTACGAAAGAAATACTTTACCAAAATTTAAATGAACATTCTTAAAATTGTTTTGTATTAGAAAGAGAGTACTTCAAAGGATATAATGACTTTTTGGATATATTTAATGGTATAACATTTCTGTGATATATCAACCTGCTTAGAAGTCGCATCTTGTGTTTAATGAAAAATTTTAAGTTTTGTAATTTTTTCATTAAGTATAACTATACTCAAAGAATTATTGTATGTATATCTCATAAATCTTCGTTATATTTATGAAAAATGTTAATGTTTATTAAATATTTATAATTTTTTTAAAATTATGAAAAAGTATTTAAAAAAATAGAATCATCGTTCTAGTTATAATATTCAACCTAAAATTTTTATATATGCTCTTTCTTAAGTTTATATACGGTATACTACTTGTTCCTATTGTACTAGATATCTATTAATTATTACATTTCAATATATAGATAAAACATTATTAATTTTATCTATTTGCTGAAGTTCAAAGAGACCAAATTTAAAAAAAGTTATTTTAACGTTTGGATATACTTTATTTTTTTTGCACCTTTTCTACTCATTTATTTTTTCAAACCTTTCTAATGCACTTTATTTTTCAATTTCTTTTAAAATCTTAATTTTTTTCTGGGTTTTCACTATTTCCTGAAAATAATAGCTTTTAATGAGCTGAATATTTAAGACGAGAATAACTTCAAAGAAAATTTACAGGATTTTGAATCAAAATCATTTGTTATGTACTTCAGAAAGGGCTAATAATGTGTAAAGTATTATACACTACATGGAAATTGAATTAATATATTGAAATAAAAAATGCTTAAAAATCAAGTCTAAAAGAGCCTATAAGCATTACTTGAGGAACATTAGAGAAGAGTTTTACAGATTTGTAGATTCGGTTTAAAAATGAGATTTCAATTTTGTGTTTGCTTAAAATTTCGAATGGGAAATATATACTAATTAAATAAAATTCGAAATGATTTTTTTTAAAAAATTGAATCAACTTATATTGTATTTGTAAAAAAATTTATCTTCCCTTAGAATAAACTCTTAAAGTATTTCAGAAAACTATCAACATTTATAGATCCATCTTTCAATAAGGAAAGAAAAAACTTCAACAGTATCGAATACAGCGACTTAAGTGCTTTTCAAAATTGGAATGGGAAATATGAGTTGTTGAGTAAATTACAAAAACATATTTCCGATTTATTACGAATGAGAGATATAAAAAAAAGTTCCTTCCAATCACTTCAAAACTTTCTTCGTCTAAATCCTTCTTTTTTGTTTTTGTTTTTTTTTTCTTCCCTTTCTATCTCCAATCTTAAAGAAGCTGGCAATGACAAGATGCTTATAGTATAAGAGATAAAAATAAAAAAAAAAATGATCAAGCAAACTACGAGAATGCCTCGCACATAGATCTTTTGGGCCTTGAGGGCACACTAGAGGAAAGTGTTGATGTCTTGTTCTTTTTCATGTCATTTGGTATCTCTGCGAGAAAAAGAGAGAGGAAATATTTTACGTTTTATTTTTTCTCGAAAGCCATAAAGCCTTCTATCCAACTACCAAAGTTTGTTGTCGTTTCAGTTCGGTTGCTAAGGAGATAGCGTGCTTCAATTGCTTTTCTGTTGAATTTTAAAGACAAGAAAAACAAATTTATTCTTCTTTCAGTTGTGTCTTTAATTGTGCAGTGTAAAGGTACTTATCTGCTAAAACATCTGTTGCTGGCTGCGCATATTTTAGCAGTTACTATTAATTAATCACTACAGGACAGTGAATATTAATGAGAGTAGCTTAAATATGAGATAACACAAACTTACATCCAATATAATTACAAAGTAATCTCTAACTTTCAAAATTTCTCACTTACACCATGATGCAAGTAATTAAACGTATGTTGATTTTTTTTCTTAAATAAATTCTGAAATTGATTAATATGATTTTAGTCGCATATTAACAGAATATAAACCAGAGAATTATGAGATATTTTTATAAAACGCATTTAAGTGTGTTTTGTAATTAAAATAACTTTTCTTTCACGCGCCTGATTTTTAAAGTTGAAAACTCACATATTGTTTATATACTATAAAATATCATTTAAATTTTAATACACCAGCCTCCAAAAGACAAGGTACAACGTATTTTTCGAAGCTCGCCATTAAACAAAAGGACAGCATAAATAATTTGAGTATAATAATCGCACACACACATGTGCTTTATGAAAAAAACGATAGCCATTTCTTTAGTTTTAAAGAAATGGACATTTAATTAGAAATTAGAGAAAATGAGCAAAAATCACACTTATGTATGATTATGTGTATGATTCAATAGTTAATGGTAATATCGTTGACAATATCCAGGAGAGTCTAAAAATGTCTTGGAGAAATTATATACTCCATTTATTTAAGTGACAGGCATTTGGATGAATAGAGTAGGACTTGTCACATGTGATACTGCTACGGATTTACAAAATGTTTCCCAGTGTGATCCCAAAACTGTAGGATCAATTGGAATGGAAAGACTAATCATCTAAAAGACATGTTCCAGGTCAACGGCGATTTACAAATCCTCTTCAGCAGACTTTTTCGGCCCTTTCAAGCTGAATGAGAAGTATTACAATGCCTCAGCATGTTGCAGTTTATATTTTGTCCTAACAGGAACAAAACTATTCACTACAATGGTGCAAAAAGGCATTCACGATGCAAAACGACCAGTTATGCATGTTCCCTCAAGCCCTATACAGAGATATACTTTTTTATATAGAACAAAGGGAACACACATTTCCTTGCCCAAATAACACAGTAGATTTCTGCATTTTTCTCAGAAATGTCCAGGTTTACCCTGAAAAGTTATTCCTGATCTAGAGGGAGCAACGCACCAGATGTAACCAATCCAACAACGTTGAAAGATACAATTACAAAGGTGGTGGAATCATGGTTTGGGCAGAGATCTCTCTTGGAGGCCACAATGACCTGAATATGATCTATAATGGAATTCTGACTGGAGTGATATATCGGGTCAGATCCTTGTAATTTTTCTGAGCAGTAGGAAAGTTTTTCCATTTAACGTAGAATTGACTTTAGTTGAAGACCGTATACCAACTTTACGGAAAGCACATAGAAGTTGCCTATGGCACAATAGAAATAAACATTTGTACATCATACAATGTCCTACTGTTTTGAAAGCTGTTATCTAAAATTTCATGGAAAGTAATCTGCATAACTTCTCCAAATAAATCTAATGTAGTATTTATTTTACAGTTTTCAGTATTTTCCAAAAATCTTTATATATAAAATATACGTGTCACAGTGTTTGTCCGCGATGGACTCCGAAACTACTCAACCGATCACAATATAATTTTGCCTACTGTGTGTCATTTCGTCCAACTTAAAACATAGGATGGTTTTTATTTCAATTTATCACGCCATAATTTTTTTATTGCCGGAAATGTGAAGAATCCGGAAAAAACGTTGCCAGATTCCCGTAAGGGATGCTCATTCGGTGCTCTCGACGTTATTTCTGAATTGCGTCAAGGTCATTCACTTTGCGTTAGCTTTCTGTTTGGAAGACGGGAAAGGTTGAGGTAGTTTTGAGTCTAGTAGCTGAGTAGTAAAAAGGGGAATTCCCTCATATAACGCATAACAACCGATATATTTTTTTTTTATTCTTAAAGATTGATTTATTGAAGAACAGTAGAATATAAGAAAAAAATATTATAAAAAATTTTTTGGAAATATTCTTAAATATATTTTTATCACATAGTATTATTTTCTTTTTGAATTTCATACTCTGAAATGAATCAATATCGTTGCGTTTAAATAAAAATTATTTTTAAAACTTTTAGTATCAGTGGTTTAAAAATTAAATAACCAAAAACTTTTTTGAACAAACTTTAATAAAACACTCAAAATACTTAATAATTAATAATTTTCCCCGTGTGTCGAACATTTAAAAAAATCCTCACCATTTTACTTCAAGATTTATAATAGTAGTGAAGATTTGCAATTTGAAAAATTTCAACTTTTCTGTCTTTTTTCAACATACAACTATTTTTAAAAAGGCTACATTTTCGTTTCCGGAACTAAAAAATTGCAACGAAAGAATTGAAAAGTGAGTGAGTGATTTATAAATTCGCACTGTTCGCCTATTCGAGAGTTTTTGGCGACGGACCTCGAAATTTTCAACCATGGTCAAGTGACGAGGACGACACCTGAGCTTTCACCCATCTCTCCTAATTACCACACCACTCCAACGCAAGAACAGATTTCGAAAAAGGGAGTTTTAATGACATAGTTAAAGAAATCACTCACATCGCGCATACACACACATAAGTGCTATCGTCCTAATGGAAACAGGAAATTCCCATGAGGATGAAGTTATTCACTCAGTAAAAGCCCGTGCAACGCCGGGCTAAGCGAAGAGGAAAGAAATAAAGAAGTAAAAGTAATTTCGAAAAATTATATTGGAAGTACTGATTTTGTAAAGAGAAGGGAAAATGTTAAACGAGAAAACCATTGATACGCACTCATGGGCCTTGCACTCACATCGTACGCTTCACACCCATTCAAAAGTGCTGGCGTCAGAAAGAAAGGAGGAAATTAACATGGGGATTAAGTAATACCCTAGATATTATAAGTACTAGCTGCCCGGCCGTGCAACGCCGGGCCGGGTCAGCTAGTACTTTATAAATATTAAATAATGCGATTTAAAAAGAAAATTAAAACATAAGGCATCATATCTATGTATAGATCTCAGTGGGTAGTGTGCAATATACTTTACAGAAAAATATTCTTAAAAATAAAACTAATTTTAGGTAATAAGCTAAATTAATTTCTTTTTATACATCAATCTTAATTCCAAAAAATATTTTAACACAACATTACGAGAAAAAATTGTCCTTTGAATTTTATTAATGGTATTTAGTATGGAATTTAAAATAACATTATTTACTATTTTAATTACCGTATTTTAAAATTAGATCGACATGTGGCATGTGTGTGATGATTAAATAGAAGTAAGGAAATATTCTTATCTTAAATTCTAAAACCTAAATATTTACTTCAATTTCTTTTAAAACTATTGTATTCTTTTGGAAGATTATGAAATAATTTCTAGGTTTATATAACTATTGTATATATAATATATATATATATATATATATATTTCAGATTTTGATACAGCTTTAATTTAAAGTAGCAGCTGTGGACATATAATCATAACATTTTACTGTTGCCGTCTTAATAATAAATTTCTTTTGAAAGTTAAATTATGGAATCGGAAAATACGAATATAAATGAATTCCACATTCTTATCTTTAGTCAAACTAAATCGATCCATTTAATATAACAGAGCACTCATTTTTAAGTTCTTGGATTCAAATAAGGGAGGATATTCCCATTTTAGTTTATTAGATCATTTGACGAGATATTTCCCTTTATTTTCTTTGGAGTACCATCTAGGCAATAACGGCATTTACGCCATGATGACACGATTTTCTTAACACTGACATCGTCCTCGTCTGATGATGTCATAAATTCGGGTAATGTCGCCTCTTTAACTTGATTGTGTCATAAATCTTCTTGATGTTTGTGTCACTTCGTTATTCTCACCCCAGATAGAAAGAATGCTTAATTTCAGAGCAAAAATTAGGGCATTTCTTTTATTAAATTCAGAACGACAAACCTTAAACGAGCTCTTTTTGAAACATGCCAAACAATTCCCTTTATGTATTGATTGTTTTTAAAGCGATAAGAATGCATGCACACAATATTTTTTATTTTTAAATGCCTTATGAGTTTCGATTAATCTCATAAGCAGTTTTTAAAATATATTTTCTAAGTTAAATACATCTTTTATTCCATTCATGCAACAATAAAATCCTATTTTCATGGATTTTTTATATTATTGAATTCCTACTATTTGCTCACCCTCTCCTTATGTGTATATATATATATATATATATATATATATGTGTGTGTAATGACTTCTTATAATTCTCCTTAACTGTACCCCGTGAAATTATTTTCTAGTTCTTTCGCCTCTGACTGTTATAATCTTAATCTAATTGTACGACCGCGTAATCTTAATCTTAATCTAATTAGTCCCGCTCATTTGCAGCCAATCACGACTCCGGTTATAAAAGAGTCGTACGACCTTCACCGCCACTATAAAAGCTCTGAACACACGGTTACGCGCGCTCTTTCGCTTCTTCTCTTCTTGTCATCATGTAGTCTGCCGCATCTAGTGTTTGTGTTTTTATGTGTGTATGTTTCGTTGTGATTCCGTCTATCTGTGTGTCTATTTGTGATTACGTACATCTATGTGTCGTCCTTGTCTTCTTAAATGTTTTCAAGATGAATAATAAAAAGTTTAATTAACCACAAGAATGCCACTGCAAGCTCCATTCAAAAAATCCATCATTAATACATCGTCTTATTACATATATATATATATATATATATATATATATATATATAGATATAGATATATATATAGATAGAGATAGATATAGATATATAGATATATATACAAGGAGACCCTAAGCAAATTGCTCAATGTGTAGAATAGACTGATCACAATTATTCATTATAACCCCTTTTCTCGGGAAAAAATATTTTGCGAACTTTATTAAGATTTATTGAGATTAAATGCATTATGTTAGTCGGAACCAGTATTTTTTTTACAATTTTTCAAAGTTTTCAACCGAATCTGAATTTGCATACAAATGGAAAAATAATTAAAATTATTTGATTTTTATTTTTGTGAAAATCAATGCAAAACCTATAATTACTTTTTTTTATATGAATCAATGTATAAGGAGGACTATTTCTCACAGTGATTAAATATTGCCGTATAAGAAAATGCTTAACATTTTTATGTGATTTGATCTTCAGAATTGATTCAAAACTTTTTTCTTTAAATTATGAAATCTTGATGAAGACAGACAACTGTGAAAGTTTTCCGTGTTCTGCGTGTAGATTTTCTTAAATGAACTCAGAATAAATCAAATTATGATAATAAATAAACATTAAATAAAGAGGTAAAATAGATTAATTTCCTAAGTTTTTGTTTAAAGCATTTTTTTACTGTGGATTCAGATGTTGATATATAAATCAATCACTAAGTTAAAGATTTGTAGGGTTGCTTTTACCAAGGCCTTCATTCAACTTAAATGTATATACAATTAAATATATCTTCCTTTTTTTTAAAAAAAATATTGATGACTGTGGTTTATAGAATATTACATTATAATATATATCTGCAATTATTTGCAGTTTAAAATACAGCAATATTTTTTTGTAGAAAAATTTAACAAATTTAAGTTTAATTTTATTTTGCAAAGATTAAAAAGGCTAAATAACTACTATATACAAAGCAGTAATATACCTGGAAATAATAGAAAACGACATTTACACAACACATTATTTGAAATTCATTTCAAGAGAAAACAATTTCGCTTTTACTTCTGCATCAAATTTGAAACCTATCTTCTACGGAAAGTATTTAATATAGCACGGATATGCCATAACGTATTAAAATGTCTTAAAGATTATTGTTTTGTATGCTTTCTAATGACGTGAGTGTGAGATCGGACTCCTATAATAAACGTTGTTACTAATTTCCTATGCTGTTGTCTGAAATGCAAGTGTGTAAATTGGTTAAGCTACCTAAAACTTTTAAATTAAATATGCTTTGTTGCTTGTATGCTATTGGTCTCCCATGATTGCTTTGTGATTTCAGTATTTGACTATTAGTATAATTCAAATTAAATAACTGTTTTAAAGATAATGTTATACTGTTAATGCTTCTGCTTCAATTACAGAAAATATGTATGCGGTACATAAATACTTATATTTTAATAACTTTATAATATCTCATTCTTCAAAATAATTACATTTGAGTATCTAAATTGAGAATTTCACTTATTGTTCTTCACATTCTTAGTTTCATTATCACGGCTATAATTATAATGAACAACAGATAATGTTAAGAATTTTGTGTAGTTAATGCATAAAATAGTGTAAATAATTTAAATCTGGATTTTTAATACATTAATATTGTATTTTCTTATGATACAAATTGTAATATTCGTAATTAATACCCCTCATTACTCTATACTGGTGAATCATTTAAAACTTGGCTAAATATTGGCGATACTTCCAAATTAGCATCATTTTTGGCAACCAAATTAAACGAGTTTGTGACCATGTCGGTCACCATTTTTGTTAACTTGGTGACCTTACGGATGTTTCTGGAAATTTGTGGAGAAATGTACAACATCACGATCTGTGCTGAAAGTGGACTTTTCAAGAAAGTGCTTGAAGGTAGCTGCGCAGGTTGTAAATCGTAGTTGCTCACTGAAACTGAGTCAGTATCACTTTGGTTGCTGAAAATTTCACCAGAAAATAGTTTTTTCTACTTGCGAATAACTTTTCATGCTCTTACTTTTAGACATTGATAGTTATGTCAGAGCACGGTAGAAGGTGTGAAAACCTTCTGGGACTTATTGTGCAAATTTTACAGTTGCACACTGTAGTTAAAGATTGTTTTTCTACAATACAGTTCCATCGCTCTTAAAGAACTTTTTTTTACTCTTTAAACTGAAAGTATAAAATCCACGAAACCTGGTCTACGTAGCTATATGATCTAATTTCAATTCGATGTGCAATAACGTTTATCAACTCATTTTTATTAATTGACCTTTATTAGACATTGAATTTCTATACATTTATATTGATTATAATTGTGACAAGACCAATTCTCTGGTTTCAGGGGAATACCTGACGATAGTTTGAGTGTACTATATACCAATATATGGTGCATTAAGAATTGAAGAGTAATTCATTATAATTATAACATTTTATGTTTCCCCCTTATATTTCAATATGAAGAGAAATTTTTTGATTTAATATAAATTTTTTGAAAGTAACTCTACTTTCTTAACCATAAATTTACTTTTACCTTTAGGCGCTATTGCATATAACACTAATGAAAAAAAAAATTAGCATACATAACATCTTTATTACTAACTATTTAAATCCTATGTTGAATGATAGAAACTTTTCATAAATTTCGGGTTATTTTTTTACTCTTGAATCTTTCTTACTGTAAAAACTGTATTTTAAAAGGGAAAATTTTTTTTTATTGAATTTACCGTACTTTAGATTAATTGTTTTGAAACATTAAAGACATTTAATACTTAATTGTAAAATTAGAGTTCGCAAATGTTAATTTATAAAAATGTAATGATTTATCATTATGACGTAATGACTTTTCTAATGATAGATGTAATGCGACCAAATAATCCAAATAAAAATGTTTTTTTTTTTCTTTTCGAAAGTACTAAATTAAAATTTATTCATTCCGTTGTACAAATATTTTGTACTCTAAAGTATATGTTCCCTTTTCATTTTAAATGAATGTTAAAAAAGGAGCAAAAAAAAGAAGAGGGCTTGACTTGTTAGACGACTTTCTTCAAACATGACTGCTTGGGGCATTAACGGGAAAAAAATCTTAAAATGAAATCTGATGTAAATAATTTTCTTCATCCCTCGAGTAAAGCTAATAATACCAATAGCATGAAACGAAGTGCTTTTAAAAAAATAGCATTTCAGTTTTTACTCTCCCTCAGCCCGTGTTTCCGAAAGGAACATCGGAAGTAGTACAAGGAAATGAGAGGAACTAAAAGCACAGGCATTTGCTTTTTTTCCCTTTCTTGGCTAAGAAAGAGCCCAAGCGTCGGATAAGGCGTTAGCCCAGTAAACCGGAGGGACCATCGGTAATCAGGCGCGAAAAACCGCTGAAACTGCGTCAAAGTTCTTCTAAGACTCGTGACGTATGCCTGCTTCATTTCTAGAGAGAAAGAAACAGGAATTGGATGGCAAGAAAAAAGGAGAGAGAGAGGGATAGAGGAGGAATAAAAAAAGGCGCAGTAGAAGATTGCTCCCCGTTCAAGACAAAAGGCAACCAGTGGAACGCATTGCTAACCGATATTCTTCTTTGTCCCTTGCTTATCGTCACCGAGGAAGAAAGGAGAAAGGAAAGAAAAGCGCACATGATTTCTCTTCTTTCTTTCTGCTTCGTGAGTTTTCGTTAAGTTTCCCTCATCTTCGTTCTCTATTTTTTTTATCCTTTGCTATTCTTTTTTCTCACCTCATCTTTGAGCATTGTCTTGAATTTTGTTAAAGAGAGAAGGAAAACGTTATGATTCACGGAGCCTAAGAAAACGTTTCTGGAATAAATTGTCTTCCAAGAAAGGAGAACTAAACAGAAGTCTGAAGAGAATTTAAAGAAAACTATCTTTTTTTTTCGCGATAAATATAAATTTTGCTGAAAAATTCTGAAACTTATATCGTTAGAATGGAGGAGAGGGGGAAACAAATTCGGATAGTTTTGATACCGTACGCTGAATTAGGAAACTATTTGAGATCGCACCACTGGGAAAGTGACCAGTTAAGAAAGAAAGAAAGGGAAAGAGAAACAGTAACACTGGTGCCTAGAAAATGCGAAAGTAAAGAAAATATAGAAAAAAAAACGAAAAGCATGTAAAAGAATAGGGATGCTGATCTCGGATTAATACTAGTCGAACTAACTCGCCTTAAAATCGAAAATACGGAAATAAGAAAGAAAAAATGCCAGTTGTTCGGTAAATACTGAAGAGTCTTAAGGGAAAAAAAAACCAAAAAAAGAGAAAGATTTTAATAAATTACGAAGAAACAGAAATTTTCTTTTACTGGCAAACATATACATGGAAAACTAATCTATAAATAACAAATCTCTATTTTGTATGAACAAGCATTTACTTAGCTTTTTAAATTTCATTTACTTTGATATATTAGCTGATGACTTACTGTAATATCAAAAGATTCTTTTTTAATAAAGAATAGGAGTGTATGTGAGAGATCATTTTTTCTTATACCTAACAGTAAAATATGTTTTAATAGTTGTAAATGTATTTTAATTATTCGACACGTAAGAAATTTGCAATTCAATGCCCAGTGAGTGGAATGTAAAACATACTGCAGTAGTTATAATATTCTAAGCAATAACAACTCTTAGTAACTTAACCAACTTTCAATGTCATAACGAGCGCGCAGAAATCAAATAGTATTTAGATGTGAATTCCCTATTTTAAATGACTATTTTAGTTTTGGGACTACAAATATGAGTTTTATTATGCGTCACGTTTCTTTGAAGTATAGGTATTCTTATTAAAATTACAATTCGAACCCATTTTCCTTCATTAACATCTTAAATAGATTTTGGGTAAGAAATGAAGACCATGATCCGGGTCTTAGGGGTGTTAATTTTGTCTTAAGGGGTGAAAATATAAACAATTTTCAAAAACATGTATACTTATTTTAAATTTAAAATATATAATTCGAATCTTGTACACATTATTTACAAAAATTATGATTTCAAAAAAAGTACCAAATGTTTAAAATATATAATCATAATTTTAAAAATTATAAGCATATGCAAATAAGAAATAATTTTGTTATAAATATTAATTAATCTTTGCGTTGTACACGCTATTTTCTAAAATAGTAACCTTTGATGCATAAAACTTTATAGAATTATAAAATGTATCATACTCTTTAAACCCTAGTAATTTAAAAATAATATATTTTTTGTACTTCAAAATATTTGAAAAATATTGAAATTTTTTAAAAAAAATTTGAAAATACAAGTTTTATTATATTTATTAAAAAATACAACGGTGCTAAAAGAAGACATTTAACTTTATAAATCAACCGATTGCTAGTAATTAAAGCTACACTTTTGAAAATAGAATGCGCAAGGTAAAACTGAATTAATATTTCTTATAGAAATATTTCTTATTTTCATATGCTTATAATTCTTAAAATATGATTATATTCTAAACATTTTACACTTTTCTGAAGCCCCATTCCTTTATAAATAATGTGTAAGATATTCAAATGCATTATACCCGCATATATGTATTATAGTTTTAATTTCAAATAGTTAAATGTATTTAAGTATTGCTTAAATTTCCAGTCCTCTAGAGAAAGTTAACACCCTTGAGACCCCTTTATTCACTCAACGCCAACAGACTGTTGCATAGTCGCTGCATCTTTCCAACAACTCAGTTTAAAACATGGTTCGAGGGCCGAAAAAGGGTGATTTTTTTTTGTTACTGGCATTCTCGCTTTGAATTTCTAGTCAATGTAAAAATGTGTTTCTGATACATAAATATTACATATAAATCATTTTTAGTGAATAATGTTCATTTTTTTTCAATCAGAAGTTTTCACTTGGTAATTAACAGAAGTTTTCACTTGGTAATTAACAAGCTTTACTAAAATTCAAAGAAATAGCGCTGTTAAAGTTTCTTTGTCATTTTATTAAAGGAAATTCGACACACACACTTAGTTAATTCGTTAGGGATCTGCTGGTGACTAACAATTTCTGTAGACAAAGACGAAAAACCCGCATATATATATATGTATTATAACTATCTACATACTTTAACGAAACCACTCCTCACTGGTTCCGTCTGCTTAAACTAGAAACACTTGTGTTTGTATTCTTTTCGAACCCACCTAGAACTCTGAACTACTCGTAAATTTAAAGGGAAACATCTTTTAAATTTATGGTCATCAAAAATAGACGAGAGGTCATCAATTGTAACACTAACAATACTCATCGCAGGTGAAAAATACTAATATCACAGTAAAAAAATCAAAACAAATTAAATAATAATAATATACTAATTAATTTAAATAAAACGGTTCATTAATTTATAAAAAAAAGGAAGTTTCGTTTATAGAATCTGGTATTTTGCAAATATCAGTAGAAAATTCTTTGAACAGTATATAATCCATCTTTCATTTAAAATTGATTGTCAGTTCCAGGTATATTCTGGGAATGTTATTTGGTAGCCAATTTATTTAAGCAAATGAGTAAAACACTTAAAGTTTCGATGTACTATTTTTCCAAAAACTTTCCCCCAAAATTGATTATTGTGCTGTGTTATATTTTCTCTTAATTCCATTTTTTTTTATCATTGTTTAAAACGATATTCAACCACTTAAAAACAAATGACATGTGATGCTTATCTATTCTAAATGAGCGTCGTTATGGTCTTGTAATTGAGCGATCTTATGATTCTGCGGATATCTTGATTACAAAACTTTTACTTATAGTTTATTTCTTGATTTCTATCAATTATGTTTCAAACATGCAAGTAATGATTTAAGAGTGGCTCGCTAAGAAAGAGTTATCCGAATAGAATGAAATTGTGTATGCATATATCTTATGATGAAATATACGAACAATCAACTTTTAGTGACCATTGACTGACTAGCTGAAACTTCAGTACGTTCCAATGGAGCCATCGGATGTTGCACAGCTTTTATATCTCCATCGTTAAGGTTTAACTGGTACGTAAATGGGTTAAGTCGACATGGATTATATCAATGTCTCGCAGACAGTTAGTGAAAAACACAAGCAGATGCATCATATCATTACCTTACTGAAGCTAAGAGAAGACTTGCGAATGAATTAAAGGAATTAAGCTGTCAAATCACAGTATTGTTCAACATTTAGGTCAAAGCAATGGTATCATTTTTTGATGTTAGCAGTAGTAAGCTAACAATATCAATACAAATCAACAAGAAGGTAGTCATCGACCGATAGCTATAACAGAACTCAAGGACAAATTCATCGTCCAAACAGTGTTCATGGCCCCTAATAAATGTTATGGCTATACTTGTTATTGTGTCACTATTGATTGCAATTAAAATCGAGAGGTGATTCAGAAAATGAGAGTCAATGTAACGTAAGTCATTGGGGCAACTGTTCTTTACTTCTGCTGACCAACAGGAGCATCTACAGTGGTGTTGCAATTTCTTGAATGAAAATAGAATTGTTTTCAGTATTGAAATGAGTCCCGATAACCAACGAAAGCATCTGCGGATTCTCTTACAGGATTGGATTTACCAACTATTAAGCACCGTAGTGTTTTCTTAATTTCATTCAGTTCTGCTATATACTTCATCGGATGTGCATGGTAAGCCTTTTTTTTATCATTGTATTTTCGCTTCTAAATAACTTGTCTGTTCTTTACAATAGTTTGGAGAATATTCATTAACTATAAGATTTAATACCCAGTCAGATAATAGGTTGCAGGTTTTCTTTTTTGCTTTTGTTACTGAATAAAATATTTAAATTCTGTGATACATTCAGTATTTGATTTTCAATAAACGCACAACATATCTAATTCGGATAAATACTTATTTTGTGAGTCTTTTCTAAGCAATTCCGTTGTCAATATAGCATCAGTACGTAATGCGGCTCCAAAGATAAAGTGCCTTTCCCGTTCTAGCGCAAGATACGAACAGATGCCTCAGAAGCCTGTCACGCGTTTACGCGTGATATTTTTCTCTACTTCAATCAGCATTACATATCACGTGTACCTGCTGATATTGGAATATAATAAAGGTTAGAGTCTAGTTGGGAAGATATATGATTGTGTAAATTTATATCTTAATCAATCTTAAGAAAAATCTTGTTTTATAATTAGTAGGGAGTATAGTTCTGCAAGACATCCATGCCCTTCCACCTAGCAATAAAGAAAAATGACATCTAATAAGATCCTAACAGGTGATGGAACTAAATTTATTGAGTGAGTCTTTTGATAATTGACTGGTGAAGTTAATTATTTCAGCATTGGGAAGAATTCATTCTTCCCCAAGGTATCCATGATGTTTTAGTCTCTTAAGGGAAAAAGTCGCAAGACTTGTAAGAAGTTACATGTCATCCCCATGGTTCTGCCAAAGTATGAAATATAATTGTATAAAATGCTTTCGCAAAAATGGATTTATTGTTGTCGCATATTTTCATTACTTAGTTTCATTTTTACTCAGTATGGAGCATTATTTTACTTTCTTACATTTAAGGACATTATTTTACTTTCAGTGTGGATCACGCGCTGTCCCGTAGTCAAAATATTCGATAACGAAATAATTTTATCAAGTAATTAACACACGTAATATTTTCTTACCACTCCTTTTGTGAATCATTTATGCCATAGAAAAAAGTCATCAAATTTGAAAAATCTACTCCTTTCTCAAGGCATTCACTTTTAACTCAGCCTCACATAAACGACGTTAACGTATTTTTAATTTTAAATAGCGATAATTTCGAATTGCTTTCGAATTTCTGATATATATTTATAGTCAGGACATATGCAATTTCAGCATTGGATTACCGCACATTATTTTTGATACCCTTCCCTGTGATATATTTCTTCAAATTTGTTGTTTTGTATAAAATAAAAAAAAAATCGCGTTTTTTTTTTGTAACCACAGAAATATTTTTTGCGTGGGTAAATGGTAAATTTATTTGTAGGATTTGCATAAATAGTTTTATTTTTAAACTTTTTACTTGGGCATTTTTGCACCAAACCTAAATTTTATGGTTTGGAAAAAAAATAAATCAGAAATTTTTGCAATATGGCGTTAAAACTACAATTATTTATACATGTCCACTAAAATATTGGAATGAAGACATTCAGTTCTACTTTTATTCACATTTTATTGTGCTTGAACTTCTTACACTCACTGCTTTAACAATTGCATAAATTTTTTCAAACACCCCGATTTAAACAGAAAAAATAAATAAAAAAAAGAACTATTCCCTTTTTTTTTCTTTAGATATTCTTTTTAATTTGTTACACTTTTAATGGGCTAAAAATTTTAAACAAGAACGATACTAATTATGTAATTTAATTAAAAAATTATGGAATGACAACATAACGCGTCATGAACTAATATGTATATAAATTATTTTTAAAATTTGAATTTTGTAAAACTATACTGGGTGTCTCAGAATTATTGGAATAAACTTTAAGGGGAGTCATGGAACATCACAAGGGAATGTAATGGGAAAATAGTATGACAGGTACAAGAAACGAAGAGACACACGACTGAGATCATCTGAAGTATTAATTGATCATAGCTGGGTCATGCAGGGAGTTCGAGTTACTCGTGGCCTGCCTTCGCTCTTTCTATTACCTCGTAAGGATAAATATCCACATACAGTGTGATGCTAATTAGTAAACATACAACGGGCCGGAGCATCTTTCGAGATAAAATCTTTCTGCTTCTAGTGCATTTTCTTCTGTCAATCCGTGAAGCAAGTGCATTTCTGCCAGCTGTGTTTTCGTAAAACGTTTCATACTTCTTTGCGGTCGATAGCAGTTCAAATGACTGAGGTAATGCAGATCTGTTTCCTCCAATACTTTTGAGAACAACGCCACCTACCGCTGAACAAAGATGTTTTGACCATGGGTTGCTATGCAAATCTGAATACTTTGATGTCCCTTGTCTTTCCATAAAGTTTGTCCAAATAATCCTGGGATACCTTGAAAACATTGATAATTTAAAAAAAAATTATTTTTATACTACGAATACTATTTATTATTAATTATGTTAATTTTTTTAAAAAAAAAGGAATTCTAAGAGCAATGTTAAATTTTGCTAAATACTTCACAGATAATTGTTCTTGTACACATTTAATAACATTTAATTAAAATGTATCTCTTCTCTAAGCTCATATAATTCATTCACGATTATTTTCGGATTTTTAAAATGAAATAATCAAATTCATAACTGTCGGCAACATTATTACTCCATTATAGCATGTATGTAAGCTATATCCATAGCCACACATAGCAATATACTCATAAATGCAGATATTTTCATTACTTCACATTATTTATTTACTTTTTTTTATTCTTGGTTTAGCATGACTTCTTGAATTCTCATCAGTTAAAGTGCTTTTTTCCATCAAAGCTTCTTAGTTCGAGTGTTAATTGCAAAAGCTCTCTTCGTAAAAATCAATCTTCGGTTAATTGTGCCAGATGCGCTTTCTTCTTCTTCTTTTTTTTTCTTCTTTTTTTTTTTCGCTTTCTTTCTGTACCAAAACATTAAGTGTTTTCCCTTCTGAAGCCAAATAAATGTGTTTTGAGTTTCTCATTTATTATTTCAATTTATATATATACCGGAATTGCTTTTTACTGAGATTTTTTTAAAACTTTTTACTTGTTTTTTCATTATGCGTGTGGCAGTAAAAAGCTATGTGTTTTTGTGTCATTATGAAAGCATTAGAAATTACTTGAAATGAAAGCTGAAATTCTGGATTCTATTTCAAAGTTAATTTTTATAATGATTGCTGTTTTTCAGCTTTCACTTTTTATTTCAAGTAAGAGAAAATTAAAAGGGCCATATAATTTTTAAAAAAGCTTAACGTATTTTTTTCAGAAATGATCTTATGTATAATGACAAAAAAATATTTTAATTTATTGAACTTTACACACTGTGTTAAAAATAATGTAAAAACTAAATAATACTCTTCATTGCTAAACGTTTTGAAAAAAAAAAACCCATGTTTTAATTATCAAAATAGATTACTTCTCTCTTCACATTTTCCCTATATGTATGCATTTTAATAAGGTATGTAATAAAAATATTTCCTGTTCCGTTTTCTTTTTCTATTCAACAATTTATTAAATAAATACAAAAAATTGTGTAACAAAATACAGAACAGTTAAAAATATGTTTCCAATATAATGGCTAAGATGCCATAAATTTTACCATAAAATAAAAAAAAACTATTAAAACTAAAAAAGGAACAATAACAACATACAACTTCTAGAATAAAGATTTAAAATCTAAAAATAAATAAATAAATAAAATAAAAAATAATAATAATGTAGGAGTTTAAAAATACTTTTAAGTATTCCTCAATAATTATTTTTTAGTCATTATTTAATAAACTAAGAGAGAGTGTTTGTTTAAGAAAATTGCAATGTTTTATTATTCATACGCCGCACATTAATTGAATCCATTATGAACATCCCTCTCCTAGAATAATGAGCTCACCACTGCTCATTGTTCAGACACACTCACATATACTCCTATAACTAATTATTATTTATACATTTATCAGGAAAACATAATTTATGAATGTCATTAATTTCAAAATCTCTTATTTCCTGTTTATCACAATACGCTAATTTTTTTAATTATATTTATTAAGGTTGTAGTGATACATCTATATAAGCAAGTGACTACCTCCGCACCATGGTGATCATTTTGGTGTAGTGGTTAAGTTACTCGGCTTCGGACCCGAAGGTCCCGGGTTCTGTCCTACTGGATAAGCGCCACTTCATTGGTGACCCTGGCTGAACTCAGAAAAAGGCAACCTTTTGAACTGACGTGGCGCCATCTACCCGCAAAAAAGGAGCAACAAAAAAACCCCGCCAGACTCACTTGGCGGGCAAAGTCGTCAGACTCACTTGACGCAACTGTTCCAAAATACAACAATTGCTCTCGCAACACGCTCGACATAACAACTGTGTCGTTCGTTCGCATAACCACCAACTCACTGGTAGGGGAGTGTGTAGTGATTCCATCTAGTAGATTCTATGTAGTGATTCCTCTATATAAGCGAGTAACTACCTCTGCACCATGGTGATAATTTTGGTGTAGTAGTTAAATTACTCGGCTTCGGATCCAAAGATCGCGAGTTCTGTCCTACCGGATACGGTAAACAGAAAAATATATTTCTTTTTTTTACTATTCTATTTCACTTAGATCAGAATAGACGCATAAAATCATTTTAAAAACATTATTATAGCAACAACAAAAAATATTTAAGTGCAATAGTTCAGCAAAAAAGTGAACTTAGAATTATCTATTTTCAAAACATTCTCCTTTAACGCAAAATGCTTCTATAATAATAATATTTTGCTTATAAATAGCTAAAACCTATCCAGAAAGCCTGAAATAGTGCTTTTGAAAAGGTCACATTATTTTCAGATT
>BMAO01000727.1:0-19074 GCA_019973975.1 Trichonephila clavata | reverse complement strand
AAAACAATACTAAATTCATGTCTCAAGAAAAAACAAAAGCCAATACGCATCTTTTTTAAAAAGAGGTTGTCTTTAAGAACACGAAAAAATTATCCCTGAAGGAAGATTCAAATGGTAAAAACTTAAATGCGTCACAGTTAAAAAATGCCTTAAACTTTTTTAATGCAACAAATTAAAATTAGTTTAAAAAAAAATAAAAAAAAGGGTCACTTTACTAATCATACTTTTTGTTTCAATTACTGAAACTAAAAAACAAAGCCTACCGAAAAATGACTTTAAAATAGCACCTTGTATTTAAATTTTGATTTTGACATTGATTTTTAATGATATTAGTACATATATATTATATATATATACTGGTGTCCAAAACTTAAGCATAAATCCTAAAATGTGAAAAACATGGAGTAAATATTCGTAAAATTATTCCAAATTTCTTGCGGATGTTAATTGGGTGAAGAAGAAACATTGGGTTTATGCAAAACCTTTCAGTCGACTACGACCTCCGCGAAACACTGGCGGATGTCGGAACGCGGAGAAACCGATTCACGCAGCATAGGCAGTTCAGACAAGTTTCGTGAAAATGCTGTGCAAAGGAACGTTGTTTAACTATCAAACGAGGTGAATGATGGCACAAACGCCAATTGGACATGCTTACGAAAGGAAGAATCGTTTGAATGCAGGAATCATCACAGTCACAAACCGAAGTGTCTCGAATTCTGAATGTGGACCAGTCTGTGATCTCAAGATTGTGGCAGAGTTTCAAAGAACGGGAGATGTTACCCGACAACCAGTATCAGGTCGACCAAGAGTCATAACCCCTCGCCAAGACCGATATCTGGTAAAAGCGCGACGTCAGAGGGCAGTAGTGCAGAGCACTGGATTCAGCGCTCATAGTCGCCACAGGAATACGAACTTCCAGACAAACTGTTTACAGGAGACTCAATCATGCTGGCCGTATGCAGAAGACCAGCAGTTTGCATTCCCTCACGTCTGCGCATAAGCGCTCGTTTGAACTGAGTTTGAAATATCAACATTGGAGTGTGGGAGAGTGGGCCAATGTGATGTTCAGTGACGAGTCCCGGTTTAGTTGAGGTAGTGATTCTCGGCGGGTAACGATATGGAGAGAACGTGAACACGTTTTGAACCAAGAAATATAACGGAAAACATCATTTTCCATCAAGGGGAGTAATGGTATGGGCAGGCATCATGATGGACGGCCACACAGACCTCCATTTCTTTGACACGGGTCTGTGACTGCTCAAGGTACAGAGACGAAGTTCTTGAGCCTTATGTTCGTTTGCTTCGAAGTGCTGTCGGTCCTGACTTCATATTCATGAAGATAATGCACCATGTCACCGAGCGGTGCTGATTGATGACTTATTTGAAACGGAAAACGTCCAGCGCATGTCGTGGCCTGCAAACTCCCCTGATTTAAATCCTATCGAGCATGTATGGGATGCTCGGGAGACAAATTGCAGCCCTTTCACTCCCACCAAGCTCCTTTACAGAACTGAAGAGAGCTCTCCAAAAGCGTGCAACCGTTTGAACACACAACTCCTTCATCATCTCATAGCAAGTATGGTAAATCGCTGTGCAACATGCCTGGCTGTCAGAGGTTGGCCACACACCTTATTAAATTGCAGCATCAGTATTTTATTAATGTTTTCTTTCATTTTTTCTTTAAAGTGTGAATCCTTGCTATGCGCAGTTTTTTTTTAAACTGCTACTTTGGATAATAAAATTAATTATTATCATTCTTTTGATTTGTTTCCTTATTTAATAGCAACTTTACACTCGCATATCAAGTTTCCCGCCATTCTGATTTACAGTTCCTTCTTTATTCACATAATTATCAATTATGCTTAACTTTTGGACACCAGTGTATATATATATATATGTCAGATTTGAAAAGACTAGCTTTAAAATTAAGGGTGTAGTAAATAAAAAAAGAGCGAAATCTTTATCATCGCGTAAGGATTTGTGGACAAATAAGCCTATTTAAAGGTGGAGCGAGCGCTGAAGAAGGCGAATGCTTACTGGGAAAGGTAGCTGGCGGACTCCTGGCCGGATTACCGTCTATTGTTCTATGGTTTTGATCGCCTAAGGGCCCCATATTGGATATTAGATAATTATAGGAGAATAAAAGAAGTATTTGTTATAGATGATGCCCTCCTAATTTGACCAGCAGGCCTGAGGCCTGTCATATATATATATGTATAGAGAGAGAGTGAACTAAAATAATAGGAATGGAAAAAAGAGCATGATTTGTCTGCATCGTTTAAAAAAGGAACACCAAATGTGGCTAGTGTTACATTGTTACAACAATGGATAAGAATTTAAGTTGTAGTCGAAAACCGGTAATTAATTTAATTTAATTTAACTAATTGATTAATATTTGAAAAATTGTATTCATTCCAAGTGTCATCCTCTACAAGATTAAAAAATTTGTTTGAAATATATTGAATGTGTAGGAAGTATTTTAATAACGATTGAAAATTTAAACAAGATAAATACACTGCTGGCCACCGTAAATGCAACACCAAGAAAGACAAGAGATAGCACAACAAAATTTATTTTGTAGATAACATGTTGACCAAGTATCAAATGATTAAATTTATAGACTTCTGTGAAGTGTGGTTCCTGCCAGAATCAGTAGCCAGAGTAGCGCCATTGTTGGAGATCACCGCTGCCACACGCCTCGGCATTGATTCAAAAGAGACTTTTGGATGTGTTCTTGGGGTACAGCAGACCAAGCAGCTTCCTCACGTTGTCACAGTTGATATGGTGTGGCAGCTGGGGGTGTAATCTGGGTCAATCGTTGAGCAACCATGAACCACATGTTTCTATCGGCGAAAGATCCGGAGAGCAAGCCGGCCAGGGAAGCAATTCAATCTGGTGATTGACGAAGAACCTTTGGACAATGCGTGCCACGTGTGGTCGCGCATTATCCTGTTGAAATATGGCTGTGGCCAAGCCCTGAAGGTAAGGAAGGACAACTGGCTCCAACACCTCGGAGATTTAGCGCTGGCTGTTTAAAATACCAGCAATGCGTACTAGAGGAGGCGAGAGTGATATCCAATACCGCCCATACCATAATACCCGTGCAGGACCAGTGTGGCGTGCATAACGCCAGCTGTTCAGCATCCTCTCTCCACGGTGTGTCCAGACTCGAATCCGACCATCGTGGTGTTGCAGACAGATGCGTGACTCGTCAGTAAAGACAACTTCATTCCATTCTTCCCCACACCTTCTTTCATCGCACCATTGGCGGCGGAGACGTCTGTGGTTCTGCGTCAAGGGTAAACCAAGCAATGGACGTCTTGCGGACAGACCACTCTGCTGTAAAACGGCGTCGAATGGTACGCGCAGACACTGAATGATGCCGTTACAGACTCAATGTGCTGTGCTATGGTTCGTGATGTGACTGAGCGATCCGTCACTGCCATGCGCACAATTTGCCTGTCCTCACGTGAAGTGGTGCACTGAGGTGATGCGATCGACCACATCGGTCCGTCGTACCCTCCTGCATCCAACGGTCACATATCCGCATTACAGTTGTTTGGTTTCGTCAACACGACTACCATTTCCCTGAAAGATAATCCACAATCTCGGTAGGCCACTATCCTTCTTCTGTCGAACCTGGATGCTTGATCAAAAGCTGATAACTGTTTTCTAAGAGACATAACTGATCGTTTTTGAAAAAAAAAAACTCATAAAAACACAATTGCCGAACTTGAAATCATCGAAATCTCCAAGCCTTAAATAGCGCTCTGAGGTGGCACCACAGGCGTGCATGATGTGTGCTGCGCTGAATTTCTAATAATTTGCATATCTTTCCTCCGCTAATGCACGTTGTAAATTTCGTGTTATTTGTATGCTTCCTTTAAGGTGTTGCATGTACGGTGGCCAGCAGTATATATAAATACATTGAGTGAGTGAACTAATAGTAGGAATCGAAAAATAAGGATGATATACGATTGGAATCATTTGCTTTACGTGAAATTCTGTTTAATTGGAGACCGACAAAGTTTTGGTTAGACCGTGCCAAGTATACTTTTCGTAATTCTTTCGATATTTGTATGAGTAACATCATTTTTAAGAAATCACAAATAGAAATAAATATCAAAATAAATATAAAGACTATTTCTTAAACTAAAGTTTACATTTGGTAGAAAGTATATTAGTCTAAATTAAATATTAGTGCTTACGCTTCGAACAAAACACTGAAACTAATTAAGCGTCATGGCAATTGAAAGGTATTGGAAGAATTACTAGGACATTGTTTTCGTAGAAATTTTACAAATAGAGAATGCAATTTCTATTAAAGAATTGTTTAACATTTCATTCATTCTTAACAGCTTAAAATACCCATTAGTAATTTATGGGATCAAAATCTGTTTCTCATCTTCTTGAAATAGTAAATGTTATTCAATTTTTTGTATTGTTATTTCCTGAGATTTTTCCTCTTTGAGACAAAAAAAAAAACATTATGGCAGATAATATTTTATGAATAAATAACAAGCACATAATTATTTCGAAATATTTTATTTTGAAGGTAAAAATAATTGGTTTACACATAATTCTATTTTAAAATCGGGAACCATCTTTTGTTTCAATAATTATAATGTAGTGGAATATATTTTTGATAAATATCCGTTGTTAGTTTATATTAAACTTCTATTCAGTGAAATATTTCCCTAAAAAAAGTTTATTACCCTTTTATACATATTTCTGGGTAGTTATGTTTTATTGTGTACTAGCTGTTACCCGCCCGCTTCGCTGGGAATTTCATGATGTTTTATAAGTTTTTACTGCTTATATATATGTATAAATTATTGATATCTAAGTCCTGCATTAAGAATTCGATTGTATTGAAAAATATACTTATACCTGTAACTGTCGCCTGTTGATAAAAAAAAAGGGCAGAACTCATCTAATTTGTGTTTTCTAAAAATCTCTAGAATTGAAGCATAGAATGATGTTTGCTCTTTCGTAACCCAAAACCAAGTGGATTCCCGCAAAACCAATTTCGGTGGATCTCTACTCCGTAAATTGAACATGCAAGCCAAATTTCAAGTCTAAATCTAACAGGAAAAAAAAACAAAAGTTTTACTATCAATATCCCCGTAATCCCGTTGAGAGCCGTTTCCAAAATAACCACTCTTAGCGGATTTCAACTCGACAAAAGAAAAATGCAAACCAAATTTCATTATTATAGTCCTTGTAGCTCGAAAAAAGTAATTTTTTTTGTCAATACGTCCCAGTAATCCCCTGCACCCCCCAGAACTTGATTTGCTTAAAATACATTCTTAGTGGATCCCTATTCAACAAAAGAAACATGCTTAACAAATTTCAAGTATATGGGTCTAACAATTAAAAACAGGAATTTTTTTCTGTAACTCCTCTTGACCCCTCGCAACCCTCCTTAAGGGTCAATTTTCGTTTTACTCTTTGTTAGAGGAACTCTATTCCATGAAAGGAACATGCCTACCAATTTTCAAGCAGGATGATCAAATAGTTTAAAATGGAAATATTTATCAATTACGCCTCTTAATCTCCCGAAATTAAACTTAGTAGTTCATATTCGCGAAACCCATTTTGTAGCGGTTCTCTACTTTACGAAAGGAATCTGCTTATCAAATTTCAAGACTGTACGTCTAATAGTTTAAAAATGGGGATAATTATCTATAAAGCCACTTGAGCCCCAGCAACGCCACATTAAAGAAACTCACAATTAAGAAAATTAAAAGAAAAACAGAGAGGTAGAAAAATGAAAGATACCTTGAAAAATATTATTCTTCGATTACAATATAAATATTAAGCAAATTAATAACTATTGTTTAAATGTGGCTAAAGATGTAAATAAAAAAAAGAAAGGATTAAAACTAACCGTAAAACTTATCAATTTTTTGTTTCTTGCATTGCTTTTTGCTTATGAAGCCTTGATTTATTATTTTTAAAAGTGCATACGAAACAGCCGATGCTCTACTTAACTGAACAGTGAGATAACTATCATAAAAAAAAAAAAACATGGCACGTGTCAGCGTATTATCATGTGCGCGTAACACTATTATGTCTCATGAAGAGCATCGGTCGCCAGTAACCAAAACAACGACTTCATTAGCTCAGCTTGGCGTTCAATTTGGCGTTCATCTTGGCATTCAGTTTCACGTTCACCCGTATAGTTTTCCGTTCCCGTAAGAATACGGGAATAAAATATAGCCTATGTTACTCCCCGTTAATGTAGCTTTCCATTAGTGAATGAATTTTTAAAATCGCACTAGCCGTTTCCGAGATTAGCCGGAACAGACAGACAGATAGACAGACAGACAGACAAAAATTTTAAAAATTGGTTTTTGTTATGAGTACCGTATATACTTTTAGTGCATTAAGTAAAAAGCTGCTAATTTGAAATTACATACAGACACTTCAATTTTATTTATTTGTATAGATTTAGTAGTTGTTTATTTCCTCATTGAAACTTAAATAGATTAACATTAAATTATGCAGGATTGATAAATGTTTTTTTGGGGGGGGGGGGAAGAGAACACGTTGACAGAAATATTATTTTAAGTTTTAGCGTAATTTTTGTTTGTACCAATGAAGAAACATTATTTATATGTTTTGAACTAAAGTGTTTTACTCTTTTAACGGCTTAAACCCTTAACTGGATTGCCCGCATACCGCACGGGCTACCAAAACCTGGCTACAACCACCAGTTTGCCTGTAAGCTGTATGGACACTAATGTGCTTTCTTCTTTCTATCTTTGAATTCCACATATTTTTTTTAAAATTCTTATATGGAGATTATTAGTGCTAGTTTTTTAAGAGACGCAGTTTATCCATGATATTAAAATATTTCTCATCCGTGATTTTCTTTGTAGTGTAAGAGATAATTTTTCATTGAAGGTATGGATTTAGATTCTTTAAAATATTCGTTAAAGAACAGAGATTGGCAAGGCAACGTGCAATTTGTTGCTTGAGATTAAATGAAAATGAAATGATAATCCACAAAAGCTGATATTATACCATGATTCAAATAGTGCGTGCAAACATATGTATGCACACTCACGCAAAATTCTCAACCGTTTGAAAAAAAGGTACTACGGACATGAAATTTTTTGTAAGCATAAGAGAAATTATTTTACGATGCATGAAATATTCTTCATAGCATGCTAAATGTACTTACAAAAAAAAAATATTCGGGGGGGGGGGGGGATTGAGTTCCAGAATTACAAAATAAGAAATACTTTAAAAACTTTAAAATTCAAAATTAAAAGATTTATTTTTTCATTTTTGTGCTCTGTTAAGTATTATGCTTAATTAAAAAAAGCGTGCCTTTTTTTGGAAAATTTTGGGCAAAAAATCAACAGTTTAAATGGTTAAATGTTTGGATGAATGCAATTGCAGTGGTGAAATACAGCTTCATATTATAATAAAATAACTTAAGAAATTGGAAGAAATAGGTAACATAATATAGATAACATATTATATTTATTTTAGAAAATGATCTGTGAAATTCTTAATTACAATATTACGTCAGGGAGAACACATATTGCCCATTTTGTCTAAAGCACTTAATAAATTATAATTTAAATACATAAAACATATTTTTTAAAATTTGTATTCATATTTACACGTGCGAGTAATAAAGGTAAAATAATGTATGAAATCTGTCTTTGATAGGAGTGGATTTATGAAAATAGTCTTGTTCATTAAGATTTTAAAAAATAAATTGATTCTTCATGCAGGCATTAGAACATCATAACTGAAAATTAGGAAATTTAGAAAAGTAAAAGTGCTGACATTTGCTACAAAAGATCTAAAACTCTATAGATGTTTTGACTTTTGAATGAAAAAGGGGAAGAGAAGTCTTTCTTTAACACAACACAATCTGCTACATTCAACAACGTTATTTTAGTTTCAAAATTTTTTCTCAGTTGGTACTCAGGAACAACAATGGCAGTCCAGTACTACAACATATCGGGAGACACTTGATGTTCTCATTTCAGCTATTGTGATGGATGAGATAGATTTAAGAATCTTCCAATTTTCTTTAAGTCAGGTACTTGCAGTTCTTTCCCTATACGAGAAATGGAGACTTTTTAAATGACTGCGATTGTAACAACAAAGACCGTGAATGTGTTTCGATCCATTCTGCATTGCGCTTGGTTGGTAATGCTCTACTTCAATGGCATAGCACACTGTAGCTCACAGCCAATACATAAGATTGAACAATATAGATAGAGGCATAAAATGCTTTTAAATAAAATTCCAATTCATAAAAGTAGTTTTCCACTCTAATTTTTAAAAGTTTTGAAATCTCTGGTAGATTGTGCATGCATAAAATATTATAATTATGTATATTCTGTAGAAAAAAAAGGCGATAAAAGTAAAATTTCCTTTTCTGAGAAATAAATAAAAATAGAACTAAAAAATTATTGATTTGTGAGGAGTATCTTATAACATATTTGCTGATGATAAGAAAATTTCAATGTTGAATGATGGAATATGCAGGGTGTCTAAATATTATTTGGGTAAAAATAATGATTTTTTGCAGGTAATGTACAAGTAAAAAATTAGATTATATATTGTTTTAATGTAGATAATCAGTCCGCAAGTTTACCATTATTACAAATGTTCGAGATTTCTTAATTTTGTTACCCTGCAAATGTCAAATTAGATTAATGTCAGATTCTTGATTATGGTTCAGGAATGGGCAAATACAATGGCGGAGTGCACTTAATACTTTACAGAATCTCATACCCAGCAGTGAAAGATAGGATGATCGTAGTGGTCGTTGAACAACACCTCCACGACCAATCCAATCTGCTACCAACGCATTTATATAGATGTAACATAGCTGTGGTAATTACAAAGAGCGCCCTTCTGTTGAAAAATGTAATCTCTTGCACTTTTTCTTCGATGATTGGTGTGAGGAAAATCTGTAGCATGTCCAGGTAAATACCATTAAACAATGGTATATCTTTTGGGGGCATTGTCCTTATATTCTCGAAAAAAATTTCATCTTACTTCCACAGAAGAATGAGTTTCTTGAAATTTAAGCCAGAATTTTGCTATTTCAGCACAGTTTTACGACTCCATTATCGTAATGCCGAACGAAGAATGAGAACCACTCGCTAAAGTTAAAAGTCAGCTATGGTACATAACAACATCTATGAACAAACTCAGAATATGTTACTACTAATCTGTCACTAAACCAGCGCTTCTCAAACTTTCAGTATTGGTGACCCAATTTTCAATCATAATTTTTATCGCACCGCCATACAATAATAATGCATTGAAGGCAATAATAGTGCATTGAAGGCAATAATAGTGCACTTTGACCTAAAGCTACAATATGATTTTAATTATAAATTGTACAAATTAACAAGATAAGTATTAAATTTTGTATATGTTACTTATAAGTAATAAATACTTTCAAGTAACAAGATAATTATTATATTATTTTTTCCTTTTCTTTAATTTTTAAAATGGAATAGTTTGCAAAACGACTTTTAAGGTATCCAGCTACACGTTCGGAACTGTTATTTTGAAAAAGCGTATAAATGGATATTGTTTATGATATTTAGCGCCACTTAGATTAAAATACATGCATATAATCGTTTTAATAATACTACTACAGTAAAAAATCTATTTAGATGCAATCTTTTGGCAAAAAATGAACATAAAATTACCTATTTTCAAAACATTCTCCTTTTATGGAAAATGCTTCTATAATAATAATATTTTGCCTATATACACCTCAGACCTCTGTACAGGTCGAACTAGGATTTTTTAAATATATAACTTAGAAGATCTACGGGTCCTCTTAGCATTGTCGGATCCAAGGAGAGTCTCTAATCCGATTAAATCCAGCTTATATCTAGGTGCCTTATAGATAAAACCCCAAGTGCCTTATAGATAAAACTGCTCTGTTGCCCGCGTGACTGCTCCCGGGTTAGAAGATTATTCAATATAAAAATATGAATGTTAGTTCTAAAAATAATTATGTACAACGTTTTTTGTTATGCTTATACGTTTGAGAATACTCGAAATAAATTTTGTCCAATAACCCTTCTAAGTGCTCTATGTGCTTTTCCAAGAATCGTAAAACTCTTTAACATGTAAAAAAGCGCAAAAGAAAATCATTATATTTACAAATTCCCTAAATGAAAATAAAAACATAGGAGAGGAGACGGAACTTAACCATACCAGTTAATTTTGAAGGTCAATCATATGATTATCAAATGTATTCTGCTTCTTGGATAAGAAGTGAATTAAGTCTACCTTTCTTCCTACTGCTAATGTACAGTATTTCAATAGTAATAACATTGATGAATTTTTTATCTTCTTAGAATTTTTTTTTGATTCTGGGTCAGGATTTTGTTTTTTCTTTGAACGAGTAGTATTTTAGGATTAAAAAGAAAATATAATAAAAAATATCTCATTTCGTGGGATTACAGCAAATCAAACAAAATGTTTTTTTATTTGGTTGTAGGATCAAAGATAGCGTATTTTTGTTGACTTAATATCACTATATGATAAGTATAAATTTTCTCAATGTGAATGTGTGTTTTTTATTAGGTCAGAAAATATTTTGTTTAATTAATTTCAATAAATTAATTTTTTAAAAAAATCTTTTATTTTCGATATGCTCGTGCCCCCCTCGTAGGGTTATCACGCTCCCACAGGGAGTGTGCTCCACAGTTTGAGAAACGCTGCACTGAACGAAATAATTTCATTAAATATTTCTGAAGTTTTCAACTTACAAAATTGCCCAACTAATTTGTAGACACCCTGTATATAAATACGCTGAGTGAAGCACATAGTGTTTAATATGATGAAACATTAATTACTTACTAATAATGCTATTTAGACTAACAAAATACATAAAAGAGTTTAAAGTTTTACTTAAAATTAGACACATAACATGCAAACACAGAGATCAAAAAGAATTTCGTCAGTTTATATCCTAAACTTTACTAGCAAAAATAATATATAAATTCTAATAATAATACTTAAAACTCATACAAACATCAGTCTGCTATGCATTTTAAAGTACATTTTAATACCCATTAAATTTTGATAAATTATGTAAGAGTCTAAAATAAAAATGTGCATCTGCCACATAAACATACTGTTTTTTTATATATATATAAAATCATAGTTCGGTTTTGTTCTTTTTCAACTTCTTCTTTGTACTTTTTTAATGTACTTTTTGAAGTTTAATATTTAAGTGAAGGATGATACAATACACAAAATATTTTTATGAATTTGAACAGGCTTTCTCTAAAGCACATAAAAACTTCCATTCATAAATTGGAATATGGTTAAAACAACATCAACCATCGATTAAACTTTTAAAAACATGAAAACTTTTAAACAGTAACTTTTGAGACGCTTTCTACACAGTCCCATTTATCTCTCTCACTTAGGTAAGACATACACACACAAACATTTATATTTCTTCCTCTAATAAAATACGCAAAAGCGAGAATGTATCAGAAAAGGAATCAGCAAGCAACTTTTTAAATCATGATTCCCTAAGTCCCATATGTTTTTAGAAAGAACTCAACATTTCGATACATATTAAATATCGCTGAGTGCATACCTATCTACAGACCCGATATTCGAATAAAAATCCTTTTAGTAGCCAAGTATTTCTCCTCCATTCAACATAGTTGAATAATGCTTCTCCCGTGTAATAATCAACCTTTTTGTAGATACTTGAGGCCCTTAGTTCCGAGATTTTCGCGGAGAATTTTTCTCTACCACATTATTTACAACGATGATGTCAGGCCCTTTACTTGAAAAATGAGTCCATTTTGTTGCAGAAAGCTATAGTTGTGTGAAAGATAAAAAGATGCCACAGGTTTTTCTGTTTATCTTTGAATTGTTACATATATAAAGGATATAGAAGCAGTAACAATTGTAAAGAGAGTGATATTATAAAATATATGCAAAAAGAAGAAATAAATTCCTATTTTTGTAAAGAGTCTTTGTTTGATGATAGAATGTTATTTCAAAAGCAGACGGTCGTTTGTAAGAAATGTTGCACTTCATGCATGGATAAAACAAGTTCTCAACAGAAATTTTATTTTACTAGCATTGTAGAGAAAATCCCATGTAAAGTATATTTAAATATGAAACTAATGTAACAAAGAAATGCTTTTGGGTTTTGTGAATGATTGTATGTTTTCATCAATAATCATACATTGTAATTGCCTATTTATTATTCACGAATGGATTATAGTTACGCATGCATTATATGTATCCTATATGTCTGTCCTATTTAATTTCTTCTAATAAATTTTAACCACATAAATTCAAATGCAAGACGAAAAATTCAGATTTTAAAATGTTCTAAATTAGTTCATATTGGTTTGAGGTAGAGGATATAAAACTGCATTCAGGAGATTAGGTAACCGGAAAACCTACCGAAATTTCGTTACTAAAAGTCCTATTTTGTAAGGATTAGAAACAGATTATATGCATTAACAAAACATTAAACATTATTCAAACAATGAATGTAATACTTGACATGGAAAATATTGATGGAAACAATTGAACATTTTTTACTAAATAATGATAATTATTTTTTGTTTTTTACCAATGAAAAAATAATTATCATTATTACATGCTATTCTTATTTACCGCTGTTCACTTGTTAGATCTGATGTGAAAACTATATATTTTTTGTATTATTTAATTACTTACGCTTTTCAATGAATAAATATTTATACAGAAATGAATCATATTAAGGTACTGTGAGTCACACGTTTCATTTAACGTATTGGGAGAGAGAGTACAATATTATTTGAAATAGACGTAGTCTATCAGACGAATGGGTAGCATTATAGGATTAAATAATTCAGAACCTTTGCCTATTGTTCTAGGAATGACTGAAACTCTCTCTCTTATATTTACATACTTACCACAACAATTTTGAAATTAGGAATTTTTTTTTTTGCTTTAAACATTTATTTCAGTATTTGCAAAGCCATTTGGAAGGAATTAGCTTTCCTTTGGAAGGAACATGTTCTGTGTCAAGTTTTTATGTCAAATTTTGAAAATGCTTTTTGGTAGGAGAAATGACAGTTTATATATAAATAAAGAGAGCTATCATTTTCGTCTCTTAAATTCTATTTTATTTTGTATATAATTTAAACTTCATAGAATGGAAATACAAATAGTTGTTATACGTAAAAATATTTGCTGACTTGAAATTGATGGGAAAGTAATGTAGACTTGTTGCTTGATGTGTCACAAATGCATAAACTTACCTCATAGAGCATTCTGTCTGATCCAGAGCTCTTATTTTTATCACGGTGTAAAAGGTCTCTCGAGAACGACTGGAATGAAGGAAAGAAAAAGAAAATATATTCCCCCAGTAGAGAGAATCAATAGCAGTTAAGAGCTGGCTCCCAGGCATGGCTTTTTTCTTTCAGTAGAATTTCTCCAATCCGTCTCCCTTTAATCCCTTATCTCATTGGTCAAGGACAGAAAGGGGAAGGGAGGCATTGGAAAGGATTGCGTTAAATCGAAGCTTTATACCAATCTCGACATCAAGTTTAAAAGTCTTTTGCTGACTTTTCACCGAAAAAAAATTGCATTAAAAGCAATGGCTTCCACATATATTTTTATTTTTAATTTCATTTTTGTTCTGTCAATAAAAAGGATAATCCTCTTTTAAAATTCGTTTATATCAGTCATAGAAATAAATAGTGAATATGTATGTTATTCTTATCTTTAAGAAGACATTCACGTATTGAAGATGAAGTTAAGTAGTATTTTAATAACCCATTTAAATAAAAGTTTAAAATATATTTTTGGTTCATCTATTTTATATTTGGGATATTTCTATGAAATATAGTGGTAAAATAATGATTATTCATTACTTATTATATACATATAATGATGCATATGCATATAATAATTCCTCCATAGAGATATCATACAATTTCAATACTTACTATATGTAGTAAGTTTCACAATTTTCAGTCATTGCACATAAATGATCGTATTTGAGAATGTAATTTAAAAATACTATAATAAACTATAAAATGAAATAATAAAGACATCTAGTTTTTTTCTATTTTCTTAGATATACTTAGTTTTTCGAAAGATTTTTCTTCAATAAACCATGTAAGTTTAAGAATTTTTTAAAGTAATAAAATATTTATGACATGAATTTCTCAAGATTAAGGATAACTTGTTCCCAAACAGCAGACTATAAGGTCTTCTAAAAAAGCATCTGACCTAAAATTTTCCCGCATACAGTAGAGGTTCTAAGAGGGGTATAGGGAGAGGTGACAGCTTAATGCATATGTTTGAATCCCCCCCCCGTACCAGTGTACCTGTTGTTTTTTACAGTCGAGTGAGGTGCAGTTATACACGTTCGTAAGATTTTTGTTTCCCTAAAGATAACTGAATGATTAAAGCAGAGGTACTCTCTTTAAATTTTTGTCTAAAACGGTGATTTTCTAGGGGATACAATTAGTGTGATTCTGCGTCACCGTAGTAGCTTAGTGGTCAAGTTAATGGACTTGTGGCCGTGGTGTGTCCTGAGTTCAAGCCTAGTACCACTGAAGATCCGCCATGTAGAAAAGTGATGCACTTTAAATAACTCGAGGCTCAAATGTTCTTCAGTTGGTGTGGTGTGGAGGTTAGGCGAAAATGTCCTAGCTCAAGTGTCGTCCTCCTCACTTGACCATGGATCAAAATTACGGGGTCTAACACCAAAAGCCGTCGAGTAACTGAATAGTGCACCGTTAATATTCACTCACTCACTAGTAAGATTTAGCAAGTATTTGGAGACAATGATATGGAGCCACACAAATTTCTAAAAAAGGGGTTTAACCGACTTAAAAGAAGCCGACAGTCGTCACAGTGACTATCATTGTGGGGGATCACAAACCACTCGAAATGCAGCTGTTGTTGAAATGGGGGGAAATCTGCTAGTGAAAGATCGTGTTTCAAGTTTACAAGAGATTGTCGAGCCAATCGAGGTTCTTCATGTTCAGTTTTATGTGTTCTTGTGCAAAGTGGCTGTGAAATTTGTTCCCGAGCTTTTTTCGGGGGAACATAAAAACTCTGTCTTGCAGTTGCACATGACTTACTGGAGATTACCAACACTGAACCTGGCTTCTTGTGTTTTCTGGCAGTTCCCGAAAATGAAAATGCAATTAAACGGATACGGTTTATGAGTAGAAATGAGATAAGACAGAATACGACGGTGGAATTGAACATTCCAAAAGAAACCTCCAAGGAGTGTTTTCGGCAGAGGAAGGAATGGTGGGTTAAGTATGTGAAAGTTAAATATTTTAAGTATGTACAGGCAGAAGCCTACATTGAATTTGCTTAGGATACTAATCCTGTAAAGTTACTAAATTATTTTTTCTGGGCAAAGGTAGGATATTTTTTAACAGACCTGGCAGTTATTAATATTTTAAGGAAAGTAATTGAATGTTTTAATTGGATATTAAAATTTTGTGTTCTAGAATCTTAATATTAATAACGAATCGTTACAGTTAGCAAAAAAATATTCTTTATTATGGGTAACATTTATTAAAAAACTTTTTCAGGAATTAAAAACTTATCAATTCAAAATGCTTTGTAAAAATATTTCATATATATTGTACCTTAAAATTAAATAATTAACTTTTTCTATTTCATTATGTATAAGAGAATTCTTAAGTATTTGACCTGAAATTTAGTTATTGTTTTAAAATGTTTATTTATGTTTGTGTTTAGTTGTTTATAATTAGTAGAGGCTTTATGTATATCAACTAGAATTATCTTTTTAAATTATCAATGTTTATCTTTAATGTTCTCTGGTGGTCTTAAATTAAAATCTATAGCTTTTGTTACTACAGACTAAAATAATCTAATTAATTTAGACTTATATTAAGGAGAATATTGTTTTAGTTTAAGAGAATATTAGTATTTTAATAATTAATACAATTATAGGATAGATAATTTTAAAATAGATACGGTAATTTAATTTCTCTAAGAAGTAATCTGAATTTAGGATTAATTTTTGACCTGCGGCTATAAATAGAATCTTTTTGTTTTTGAACACACATCATTTATTTTTCATAAAGCAATAATTTAAAATCAGGAGTTTAAAAGGAAAGCTGAAAGTACACACACAATGGTAAGTTTGTTAAAATCTTATGTTTAATGGATTTCTTCAAAAAGCTCTGATTATACAATGAAAAACCAGCCATTTATTTTGTATTGGATATTATTTAATCTACGTAAGATTAATTAGGTTTCAAAATTTTTACTGCAATACATTTATCAGATTTAAAGGAATAATGTAATTTCTAGTTCTTTCTTTAATGATATTGATCTTATGTTTGAGTATAACATAATCATTATTTTCAGTTATATTTATATTTGTGAAACACTTTATCTACTTGATTATACTATGAAAAACAGAAATTTATTTTTGCTCCTAGCTTATTACGTTCTTATTAGCAATGCATTATACCTTAAGAAACAAGTTTAAGTATATAAGATATTTTTATTTATTTACTTTACACCCGTGCTTGGCTTCTTCACCATTTGACGCCGAGCTCCCAGTACCTACTGACGACGTCGTCAGTCGGGTGTTTATCATGTCCGGTATATTGGATCTGGTGGTCACCATCCTTCTTGACATGGATGCAGAGAGTACAGGCCAAGTTAGAGGAGTTAAACTCCCATAAGTTTCCCGCGGTTAGACGAAAGCGGGCAACCACCTCGGTTCTTTCCAAATGCCTCGAGATAGGATCCACAGTAGCCAAGGTTTCCCATAGCTTTCCAAGGCTCTTGGTCTATTGGGTCGTGGCAGTACATTTGTCAATCTATGGGATTATTCATGCTATTTTGCTCTTCTGAGGGTGAAATGGACTTCAAATTGAGATGATTCAGCTGTCTGCTTGGCTTTTTGGTCGGCTTTCTCATTAGTAGGAATCCGCATGACTTAGGACCTACTGTAAGGACACAATACAGCCGTATAAAATAAGCTCTTTAATTATATTACGGCACTGAATACAGTGTTGGCAGTCACAGTTGGTGTGTTACTGCTAAAGGTTGAAATTGCAGCTTGGAAGTCGATAAGGAACATAGCATTTGTAGTTAACAGGAAGTTATTGTGTTGTAGGTATAAAGCAAATAATTTTAAATTAATTTTGAAGCTGATTTTCTCAGTAAATAAAAAGAGGTGCTTCAACTTTTTAAGCAATATTTTTGTTTTCACTAAACTAAATAGATGAATAAGATACTTAATTACATACTTGATTAATGTGGAGGTACTTTACTGATTTTATTTCATATTCATTTTGAAATTATTTTACTTCCTTTGGGTTAGAATTCTGAAATAATTAAGATTAAAAATCCTTAACATTTACAATAGGTTATTTTAAATTTGATAAACCATTTACTGAAATAAGTGTAAACATTTTTTTCATAAATTATTTATTATCAACCATTAAACGCATGAAATAATCTAAAAAGTAATAAAAATCCTCCTCGAAAATTTTGTGTTTTAAATGTAACAAGTGAAAGTTACATTTATTACTGATATGCATTAAATTAATTTTTTAAAATAACCGTTTATTAGCACGAAAAATTTACATTTCAATACGGTAAAAAAAAAATCGTTTCAAGTAAAAACACAAGAATTCGTCTAGTTACTGTTCATCCAGCCTTTAAAAACACTTTTGTTACAAAAAAAAATAAATTAAAGCCCCATGACTTTTATATAACCTCGACGAATTTCGTAAAATACCCCATAACAGAAAAGAGAATAATTTAAATGCTTTAAAAGATTTTGGGATTCTGTATCTCCTTCAAGAATCTTTTTTTTTCAATCAAAGAGTGGCTAAAACGAAACGGGACTAATTTAGTTCAGTCAGTTTTGAAAAAATAAAATCAATGAAGTAGCAGGGGGAAATTAATACTTATGAAGTCTCTCATCTAGCGATCTTTCTTTTTTGTAGTGTAATTAAAACTTTTTGGCAAAAAAAAGTAATGGAAAAAAACCCCGAAGAACGTAGATTAATTTTCTAGTAGCTTTTACTTGAAGGAAACGTTGCTAATTTACACGTTACTGGAAATAATTAAAGGATAATCTTGGGAATTTTTTTGGCAAAGATTCTTACTATTTAGCCCACATATTTTCCTCGTAAAAAGTATCTTGGGAAAATGATTTTTTTTTCCAAAACAGAAGTCTTCAAGATTATGAATTTTGCAAAATCAGATATCCTTCTCAGATACAAAGGCTTTAAATTAAATTCATGTATATTTGGAGAAAGGAGAAAAATCAGATTGTATGTATGCCACTTTTAAAGAATTTATGGTTTTGGATCAATAAAACTTCTTTCTTAAAATAGCTTCTATTTTCATATTTTTCCCTTTTTCTTTTTGCATGTAAAGTTTTATTTGAACAATAATTTGTAGACATATACACTAATTGTAAGACTTCTAAATAAAACCCGTTAAGTGTACTCAAGTTGTCAAGAGTAAAGATCATGTATAGTTTGTTTTTACTTTCAATATAAAATTATTATATAGTAAATCTGAAAATAAATTGTGAACATTTTTGTTAATTTAAAAAAATCGACTCTATTTTTTAAAATATAATTATATTTGCATAAATCTGTAACGCACGTATCAAAAGGAAAAATAGAGCAATGAAGAAAAAATGCAGCAAACGTAATATAAAATCAAATATTTCGTTGATCAAGAATGGAATTCAATGTATCAAATAATTATAACAGGATAGTTTCATAAGCAAGATTTAGAATGTCATATTATTTATAAGAAATTGATAATATGTAAAGTAAAACAAAATTTCTATTAAAATAACTTACATAAATTACGGGTTTCTTTGTTTGGAAGAAAATAAAGAAATGAAGATTGATTGATTTCTTAGACGCATACTTCGAAACTATATGAGCATTACTGGATGCAGATCCCATATTGTTTAACAATATTCACATGTTTATTGTGAGGCGGCACCATGCTCTGCAAACCTCAATATTTTTCCAACATATGACTGATTGTTAATATGTATCTCAGTCC